>PVKS010027824.1:0-27103 GCA_004027875.1 Aplodontia rufa
ACAGTGAAATTGATGTTCATGATGCTCATAGCAGCTCAATTTACAATAGCTAAATTATGGAAACAACCCAGACGTCCCTCACTGGATGAATGGATCCAAAAACTATGGTTCATATATACCATGGAGTTTTACACAGCAATTAGAAACAATGATATTGCAGCCTTTGAAGGTAAATGGATGGCTATGGAAGAAATCACGCTGAGTGAAGTCAGCATAACCCAGAGAATCAAGGGTCGAATGTCTTCATTCTTCTGTGGAGGCTGGAGCTATACTGTGGAGGTTGAGAAAGGAGGTCTATTATCATGTTTTAAATCCAGATAAGGTGTAATGTCATACAACCTAAGGCATTTGTAGAGTCGTATTGGGAAGGGTGGGTGGGGAGGGATAAGGGTGGGTAATTGAGGGGGAGGGCTCTTGGGGGTAAATCTAATTTTCAGAATTTATATATATATATATATATAATATTATTTCATTAGAAACTTGTTTGGTTGTTCAACAAATAAATTTCTGGAAAAAAAAAAAGAGGGTGGATTTAGCCCCCTGGGCAGAACAGACTCTAAGGGCTTTGTAACCCTGGAAACCGTTAGAGGCCCTGGTCCAACTTCCATTTCAGTTACCGACCCCGAGAGACCTGTGGACCAGGAATCCCTTCAGTGATTGACCGAGATGCCAAATATCAAAATCTTCAGTGGCAGCTCCCACCAGGACTTATCCCAGAAAATTGCAGACCGCCTGGGCCTGGAGCTGGGCAAGGTGGTGACCAAGAAATTCAGTAACCAGGAGACCTGCGTGGAAATCGGCGAAAGTGTGCGTGGAGAGGACGTCTACATTGTGCAGAGTGGTTGTGGCGAAATCAACGACAGTCTGATGGAGCTTTTGATCATGATTAATGCCTGCAAGATCGCTTCAGCCAGCCGGGTCACTGCGGTCATCCCTTGCTTCCCTTATGCCCGGCAGGATAAGAAGGATAAGAGCAGGGCTCCAATCTCCGCTAAGCTGGTTGCCAATATGCTGTCCATAGCAGGCGCAGATCACATCATCACCATGGACCTACATGCTTCCCAAATTCAGGGATTTTTTGATATCCCAGTAGACAACTTGTACGCAGAACCAGTTGTGCTGAAGTGGTTAAGGGAGAATATTTCCGAGTGGAAGAACTCACCACTGTTTCTCCCGATGCTGGTGGAGCCAAGAGAGTAACTTCCATTGCAGACCATTTGAATGTGGACTTTGCCCTGATTCACAAGGAGCGGAAGAAGGCCAACGAAGTGGACCAGATGGTGCTTGTGGGAGATGTGAAGGATCGTGTGGCCATCCTTGTGGATGACATGGCTGATACTTGTGGGACAATCTGCCATGCAGCCGACAAACTTCTCTCCGGAGCCACCAGAGTGTATGCGATCTTGACTCATGGAATCTTCTCTGGCCCGGCCATTGCTCGCATCGATGGTGCGAGTTTTGAAGCAGTAGTAGTCACCAATACCATACCTCAGGAGGATAAGATGAAGCATTGCTCCAAAATACAGGTGATTGACATCTCCATGATTCTTGCAGAAGCTATCAGGAGAACTCACAATGGGGAATCTGTTTCCTACCTATTTAGCCATGTTCCTTTGTAAAAGAATAACGTACAACTTTCCTATTTTAAAATAAAATGAGATAAAATAAATCCTGCCCATTATTTTAACTTACTATTTGATAAAAAAAAAAAAAGTTCAGCAGAAGACCAAGCCTTCTCCAGTGTGGTTGTCTACATTCTGCGTCAGGTATACTAGAGTTTATCTTAAATTTAGAAAAGACATTGAAAACTGCTGAAGTTTCTAGACTGACTTGTGTCATTCTGGCTTCTTTGATGATGTTATGAGCCCTGCCACTTTAACTTTGTAGCCCAGTTGCTGAAAGATTTCAGGCAGTCTTTCAGTGGGCTATATATGGGAGTTTCAGAGCAATTAGCAAAGATGCCATCCAATACACTCACACCCTCAACATACATGTGACACAGGTTCTCCAAGGTCTGTGCTAAATTACAGCAAGAGCCCTAGGCAAACCCAAAACTAGTTATCTTAGTTGCTGAACTCACTGAGGCAGGAGTAAGCAGCTTTCAGCTTACCCACTGCATCTTATCCATAGCATAAGAGGAGGTAGCAAAGTGCAACAAATGCATATTTTTTCACTTTAAAA
The DNA here is from genome assembly GCA_004027875.1 of Aplodontia rufa. Taxonomy (NCBI): domain Eukaryota; kingdom Metazoa; phylum Chordata; class Mammalia; order Rodentia; family Aplodontiidae; genus Aplodontia; species Aplodontia rufa. The sequence continues at coordinate 2,182 of PVKS010027824.1, forward strand.
ATCTTCAATATAATTATTAGCACATATTCCTTATACAAATAATGGGTTTCATTGTGCAGAAACTAATCACCATTTGCAGGCTATTTTGCTTTCTAGTTACACCTGTTACAAACATCTTGACTTCTTTCTTCCTTGCTAACTATCCAGTTAGGCCCTAATGGTCCAAACACCATATTCTTCTGGAACACACAGTCACTTCCTGCTGTATAGTCTCTTAACATTAACATTAGGTGTTTTTTTTTTCTCAATATAATGGGTAGTAGATTTTATGTGACATTTTAATATGCTTTGATTAAACATTTAATTTTTTATCATCCATCTTTGTATTTAGCTAACCTCTCCATCTGAGATGTTTTTAAATGATGCTTTTGTCTCTTATAAGGGAAACCAATATATGGTGTATATGGTGGAGAAGTTGGACATATTATGTGAAATTTCTCATCTCTAAGAGAAAATCTCTATGAGTTACTAATGGGTAAAATAAACATGATAGCTTTATAAAACAATATTCAGATTGCTGTAAAAATTTTCATTCAGACTACTGGACAATAAGCAAAATGGAACAATTTATAATTCTAAAGGAATAATATTTTTAACCCAAATTTCTGTCTGTAAACTGTCATTCAAATTTGAATATTGAGGCATTTTTAATATTAGAAGATTAAGAAACTATACCACTGTCAATGCTTTTCTAAAAGTATTATTTGAAGCTATCAGAAATTTAAAAATGTGACCAACAGGAGCACATGAAATAAAAGACATTATGGCACGCAAAGAAATGAAATTTGCAGAAAAAAAATCCATCAAGATTGATAAAATTCACATAAAAATTGAGTTTCAATGTAAAGCAAAAATTTTCAAGATCTTCAAATAAAAGTCTAGATATCTAGAAAATGTTAGGGTTAGTGTAAGTACATTTAAGATCTTGTCTAATTGGAAGGGAGGTTGTTGGCACCAATTGCTGTCATTGTAGAAAAACCTGAGTTTATGTTTTCTAAAAATTAAGGGCAAGGACAAGCAAGGGAAGATTGGGATAAATAACTTGCAAACTCCTGAACAGAAAGAAGGAGAAGAAAGTGGCATAGAAAAAACAGAAGTCCAGATGAATGTAGGAAACAAATGAGAGAGAGAAAAAAAACAGCAATTAAAAAGCACCAAATATATGACATCACAACTAAATCAGTTACCCAATTACTGTCTTAGAAGATGAATTATTAGATTTGTTAGCAAAAGTATCTCATTGTGTTTTTAAGAGACACATCTGTAACAAAAATTTAGATATAAAGGAATACAGAAAAATATAACAAATGGTAACAAGAAGAAACAAGGAACCATATCTTCAAAGCAAAATGGAATGTGTTCTGCTGATTAATCACACAAATGTTACAGCTATCATGGATCTTCATGTACCTAACAACTCAATATCAAAACATAAAAAGAAAAAACAGACTATACAGAGAAATGGAAAATCTACAGTAACAATCATAGGTGGAAATTTTGACAAAAATAAGGTATTCCAGGATTTAAATGACAACTTAGTATACAGAAGTTAAACAACTCATATTTTCAAGCATGTACAATATATATAAATACTAAAAATAGATCACAAATGTCATAACTTTTTAAAAAAGAATTTTTATACACCATGTATAGTCAATTTTCTACAATTGTCTTGAAAATACTGAGAGGGGGATACTCTTAGAAAATTAGGCAGAAAAGAAAGCTAGCTTGACCTGATAAAATCTAGGTAGACACCTGTAAAGACATACCTAATGATGAAGCATTGAAAACATTTCCATCAAAATGAAATTTCTAAGCCAATGGGACCAACACAAATAAAAAGAGACAAGATTTAAATGAATTAGTAGCAGGAAAAAAAAGGCAAAACTTAACTTTATTTTCAGATGTCATGACTCTCAACAAAAAGTCCAACAATCAAAAACTGCCAGTAAAACCAGTTCAGTGACTGCTTGTAAGATAAAACCAGTCTTCCCTAAATACCAACAAAATGTAATTAAAACATATAATTGAAAAAATGTTTCCATAGCCTACAGCAATAAAATTTATGACTAGCAATAAACCACAAACCTGTAGTACTTCCATGATAAAACATTTACTAAAACATACAGGAAATACCTGAGTAAACACGTTACGAACCTGGATAGGAAGAGTGATATTGCAATCCTGACAGTTTCCTCAAAATATCTAATCAGTATAAACCCAAGTGAAATCTTAACAGGATTTTTTTTAAGAGAGAAGGACACAGAGAGAGAATTTTTATTTAGTTTTTCATATGGCTTTAACTGCTCTGACACTTAGTTGTGTACATGGGTGCTGGGGTTTGAACCCATGTACTCCAGCTTGCTGGGCAAGCGTCATAAATGCTGAGCCACTGCTCCAGCCCCCTAACAGGATTTTTAAAAAGAGAATTTGATAAACTTTTCTTAAATTTCATCTGGAAAAATAAGTGAATAAAAATAGTCAAGACCTTTTTGACAATATTTTCATTATGATATATTAAAACATAAAGCTACACTATTAAAATGTGGTACTGATGCAGAAGTGGACCCATAGTAATACAGTTTAGATTCCTGAAACAGATCTATGTATACTTACAGTAATGTAGTGTATATGTTCCCTATCTAATGGAGGGACTGGCAGCATTACTGGAAAGAGGTGCGTAACTGAATCAACTCAAAAGGAGAATCACTATCACAGATCCCTATGGACATGCTTTCTGATATTCTGCCTTGGCAACTATTCCTACAGTCTACTCAGATTCTCTGAAGTGGGGAATGAGCAGTTTGCCATGTTATTTTCCCTAGCTGTCTTCATATAACTCTTGGTCTATCCAAATCATCGAGCTATGGAGCTAATGTCAGTTGTCACTTACCACTATCTAGCTTCTTGATGATCTCAACATTCTGCTTTCTTGATTTTATAAACAAACAAACACACACATCCTGGAATGGACTTTTACAAAAGCCTCTTCAAAGTCTCAAAGACCCATTATAAAATGTTTTCATATTTATATGAAACACGTTCAACATTATTATTCTCACACGCTAAATCAGTAATTTGGGACAAAGTTCCCTCTAGAATACAAAATAAATGAAAGAGTGGTCATCACCTAGCAATTAACACATGCTGCAGAATATATTCACACAAATGTAGCTGGAGTAGCAGATTCCTTGGCCAAAGCTATGGTATATTATACTGTGTCAGCTGAGAGTTCACAAGAATATTTAGAGACTGGAGGGAAAAATATATATATATATATATTCTTAGCCTCTAAGTACTGTGTGTGTTTGTGTTTACATATATATAGATAGAGCATAGAATGTTATAAAAATGATATTAAATATGCATGTATATGATAAAACTGGTATAGCATAGGTAAATGATGCTCTAATCAATCAATGATGCTGAATAACTGGCTATTGATTGGGAAACTAATGTTTCATTTTGAATTCAGAGGAACATTTATATTTATATTTAAATACATTATTAAACAATGTTGGGAAAATCCCTTCTTTTTTCATATTTTTTATTAGAAGTATATAGAGATACAGTTAATGGGGAAACATTATCAAAACATTAGCAATCAATGGATATAAACTTTGTTATCCAGGGGAACTGCCAAAGCATGGATAACCACCTTGGGTTTTACCTGTTGCAGTTTCCCCCAGAAGAACTCATGCGTTAAATGGGTAGTTCGTGGAGGAATGACATCAGCTTCTGGGATGGTTCCCCCATCTTCCCAATCTCCAGACTCCTATGAATTCTTCATATACCCTTCCCCCTCCCCTTCCCCCTCCCTACACCTCCAAGTATCCTAGAGAGTCATCCCCCTATTACTTTGAAAGTCATTCAACTTGAAGTTTTGTTAGGTTAGCCGTCTGCCCTACTGCTTCCCCATATATGCTAGCATCAACAGATGAGAGAAACCATTCGGCCCTTGAGTCTCTGAGCTTGGGAGACTTCACTAAGCATAATTCTATCCATCTCCACCCATTTGATATCAAAAGCCATAATATCATCCTCTCTAATGGCCGAGTAGTATTCCATAGTATATATGTACCAAAGCTTTTGTATCCACTCATTGAGTGAGGGGCATCTGGGTTGGTTCCATAATCTAGCTATAGTAAATTGAGCTGCTATAAACATTGATGAAGCCACATTGCTATAATATGCTGATTCTAAGTCTTTTGGGAAAATTCTCAGGAGTGGAATAGCTGGGTCATAAGGTGGTTCCATCCTTAATTTTTTAAGGATTCTCCACACTGCTTTCCATGGTGGCTGAACCAATTTGCAGTCCCATCAGCAGTGTGACAGTATTCCTCTTTTCTCATAGCCCCTCCAGCATTTATCATTGTTTGTATTCTTCATTTTTGCCACTCTAACAGGAGTGAGGTGGTATCTCATAGAAGTTTTGATTTGCATTTCCCTTATAACTAATGATGTAGAGCATTTTCTTATATATTTGTGGGCTTTCTGGACTTCCACTGGAGAGAAGTTCCTTTTGAGTTCTTTAGCCCATTTATTGATTGGATTATTTGTGAGTTTAGACTTTAGTTTCTTTAGTTCCTTGCATATTCTGGATATTAGCCCCCTGTCCAAGGTGTAGCAGGCAAAAATTGGGAAAATCCCTTCTTAAGAAAATAATGTTTATTTTCTTTTTTCACTATGTCTTTTTAATTTTATTTATAATTGGTGCATTATAATGATACATAATAGTGGGATTCATTATGCTGCATTCTTACAAGCATATGATACAAACTTTATAAATCTCATTCCTTACTACATTCCCTGCCCCTCCTCTCTTCCCTCCATTTGAACTGCTTGCTCTTCTTTATTTATATCCCATAGATTATTATTTTTTAAGGAGTTGAGTTGTTTTACAATCATAAGTATGTATTAAGTACCAATATGATATACACTTGATCTTAAACCATAGTTACCCCCACATCATTCACACCCCAGTCTCTAGATTCTTCTATATTATGCCCTTATAAGAGATATAAATGTCTATATGTATATATGCATATATATATGAGATTGTGAATATTTCAGAATTAAATGATTGCATAAGTATTATTAGACTTCTGGAGGGGTAAAGAATATGCTACACTGTTGATTGTCTCCTTAGATACCTCCTTATCTTCCCTCTCTCCCCCATCCCCCTGCCACTCCCCTCCTCCCCTCCCCAACCTATATGTCTATGGTTCCCCTAGATTATGTATCACTATGCCTTTGGTAGATCTAATAAATGAGTTTGACCACCTTTCATTCAAGCATGGCTTTAGCTCTAGCATCCACAAATGAGTGAAAATATTCAACCCTTGACTCTCTGGGTTTAGCTAACTTTACTCAGCATGATTTCTTCCATTGCCATCCATTTACCTTCAAAGACCAAAATATTGTTGTTTCTAATAGCTGAGTAGAACTCCATTATATACATATACCAGAGCTTTGGGATCCATTCATTCAGTGAGGGGCTTCTGGGTTGTTTCCATAATTTAGCTATTGTAAATTGAGCTGCTATGAACATTGATTTTGCTGTGTCACTGTAATGTGCTAATTCTAACTCCTCTGGGCAAATACACAGAAGAGGGATAGCTGGGTGGTATGGTGGATCTAACCCTAATTTTTTGAGGAGTCTCCACAGTGCTTTTCAGAGTGGCTGTACCAGTCTGCAGTTCCACCAACAGCATACTAATGTCCAACGTTTCATTTTAAACTATGCACAAAAGGAAATTCCAGAAAAAATGGTTAAAAAAACACGAGTTGCAGGCATTGTCTGTGTAGGTCTACAAGCTCATTCCTGCCTTAATATCTCAGAAATTATGTCTAACCTTATTGAGTTCTGAGTTTGTTTACAAGTCAAGATATGTGAACAGGATTGCCAGCAACTAACAGAAACTAGCAAAGAGGCCTGGAGCAGGTTCTGCCTCAGAGACTCCAGAAGGAATTAGCCATACTGACGTCTTTGGCCTCCAGAACCATGAGAGAAAAATTTGTGTTGTGTCATCTAGATTGTAGTAGTTTACTGTTGCAGCCCTAGGAAATTAATGCAGATTCTGGGACCAGGAGGTAGGGGTGCTTCTCTAATCAACCCTAAAAATTGCAGAAGTGGATTTGGAATCAAGGAATGAGCACAGACTGGAAGAATTTTCAAGTGTATAATAAAAAAGGCCTACATTGCTTTGAAGAGACTATTGGTAGAAACATAGCTGCTGAAGGAGATTGTGATAGAGGCTCAAGATAAAGAGGACAAATAGAGAATGCTTCTGTCATTTAGAGAATACAAATATCACATGAAAAGAGATATGAGGTTCTTGTGAGGTCCCAAAAGGAAATGAGGAACTTGTTACTATAAACTGAAGGCAAGTCTATTCTTGTCATAAAGTGGCAAAATTCATGGTTGAAATGTGTTCCATTAGAAAGCAGAACCTGTAAGTGATGAACTTGCATATTTAGGTGAAGAAGTTTTGTTTTGTTTTGTTTTTAAAGAAAGAGGGACAGTGAGAGAAAGAGAGAATTGACTGTCTGTAGTTTTTCATGTGTTCCTTTGCTGCTCTGACACTTCGTTGTGTACGTGATGCTGGGGTTTGAACTCACGTACCTCCAGTCCCAGGTGATGAAGTTTCTAAGCTAAATATTGAGATGTAACTTAGCTCCTCCTTGCTGCAAATGGGAGAGGAAAGTGAAAAATTGCTGAACAGATAGTAAAGTAAAAAAGGATCTTGATTTGGGAGGTTCTCAGCCTACCTAGGTTGCAAGAATGCTAAAATTAGGGAATTCATTGTAGGAAAAGCATGCTCTAGATAGAAGCCTAAGGGTGTGGCTGGATAACCTTTTCCTGAAGAAATTAGGTGTGTGATTCATAGAGAATCCAACCATCTCAACACAAGGCCCACAGAGACTAAAAAGACAATACAGTTCCAAACGATCAGTTATGTTTTGATTTCTTTTAAAAACTGGCATAAACTTTACCCAATGAAGGGTAAACCTAGAAATAACCAAATTTCTTAAATACTGACCTAAGGATGTTTAATTTATTAAAAAAAACAATGGAAGCTCTTGTAGCTTTCTTAGTAGGTTTTTAGCAGATGATTGATGTGGTGAAAATGGTACTGTTTGGAGAGATTTCAGCTGCAATGTGCAAAGTGAACTATATTGGAAAGAGACAACTGGGAAACCAAATGTATCTGGGTGGGTCCCATTTTGAGAAATTAAACCTAAACAATATATTGTTTTAAAATGTATTGTAAACAAAGAAGCCTTCATTTTCCTAATCCCTTAAGCACACAAGAGTTGTTTACAGGAATTTAGTATGAGTATAAATTTCTAAATGTAACTCTGATGGTATCTCTTATCAGATGACATGATTAATGATGTTTTCTTCAGAGTGGCTTCAGTTAGTGTTTATTAAGATGCTTCCCAAATCCTAATGCTATTTCAGAGATGCAGTCAGATGATTATACTTATGAGTACCCTGCAAGAATTAGAAACGAGAAGGCAGTGATGGAATCGTTTTAAATAATATATTTGATCCAGATTAATTATTATGCAAATAGTGACTGTGTTCTCCTATTTTTTTACTCAACATTTTGTTTCTTTCTTTGCTAGGAAACCTCTTAATTTTTAATCCTGACTTTGTTGCAAATACTATGTAATGACTGGTATAACTCATTCCTCAGTGCAAGGGAAAGGAATCACACTTTCACAACATTAAATAATCTCATGTTGTGAGATAGGCAATAAGTAGAGTCCATTTCGTAGACTGAATATTTTGCAGTTCTTCTTCCTCCTTATTTACTATTTGGTATTCCATTTAATACCCCTACCACTCACAGAAGGATTAAGGAAACTAGCCTGTGGTCTGCAGGAATGGCATAAGATACCGGAGAGTAGCCAACACCAAAGACTTTGAACTGAATCATACATATGTTAAAGCAATTGGAAGAAGACCAGTGTAGCTAGAGTAAGCAAGGGAAAAAAGCCAAATGAAATTTGTCAGCAAGATGGGCAAAGTTAGAAAAGGTAGGTAAATTACCACATACTCTGATCATTAGTCATCATCATATTGATCTTTTTGCTTGTGACTTGCTGATAAATACTCAAGTCTCTACTATGAAGATTATGTTTTAAATATTTACTCAATAAGTTAATACTTGACCTTCAAAGAGGTTTCTGAACACAATAACAACTCATATATTCTCTAACTTGCAAGATCATAAAATGTCTAGCCTCCCACCCTTGACCTCCTGAATCTCCAGATAAAGCTCAGGAAATAATATTTGTAAACAATTACCTTCAATAATCCTGATGATCAGGCAAGTTTAGGAAATTCTATGCCTCAAAAGCAAGATTAATAGAGATAATTTTGAGTGCAGAAGACAATGTTGAGCATTAGTACACCAAATCACTTAATACTTTTCTGATGATTATGGCAGCTTGTGCCAATACATGGCACATGAGCTACCACTTGCCCTCCTAATGACAATGATCTTCATTTCTAATGAATCTCACGATTCCTTCCTGCTGACTCTATATAGGAACATAGATTCTTTCTCCATGAAGGAGTCCCACTAGACATTATCATTTCATAGGAGATTAAACTTAAATAATATCCTTCCTGTAGGGTTAGATCAGGAGACTTTTCAGTTGATTTTCATTTAAACAAATACTGGATTATTATATGGTAAAATGTATTTCTATTTGAGATTGATCTATAAGTAAACTTTATTCAAAAATATACATTGATGAGACTTCAGAACTGTTGTATGTAGGAATATTTAATATCAACAATTTATTTTATAAAAGTTTATGGATACAAATACAGCTATGGAGCCATAATGAAAACAAAAACAATGAGTTTCATAGTTGTATTGACCTTAATTTTAATCCTGCTACTTACCAGCTATATTCATAACCTGCTAATACACGTCTTTGAACCTCTGATTTTTGTCTCCAAAATGGGGACAAAATTCCTCACACAAGTCTTTAGTGTGAATATTTAATGTGAACATGTGTGAAATGGCTAGAACAGCTTCAGTCACATCATATGTACATTAAATAAGTCCCAGATTTCTTCTTTTCCCTTACAGAACACAAATATCCCTCTATCAAGGACTTGCTTCTGAAACTTACCCCTTGTTTCTCTATTTGGTAACAGAATTTGTATCATAGAATGAAAAATTTAAGAAATGCTCTAAATTGTTATTTATTCAATGTTTAATGCTAATATGTACTGAGATAAGCAAAATTCTCATTTAACCTTTTTACCTTTTTTATGAATATGGGTGTATGCCCTAGATTTTAAGGAAATGACAAATTCATAGTCCCTTCAAGTTAGATGGGACCTTCAATATCATTAGTATAATATATTGAACAAATAGAAAAATAAGCTGAAATTGGCAATTCTTACAAAAATGTATGTCCTAGAGCTAAGAAAGAATGTATAAAATTAACCTTGCTGGTTCTTCAGTAAAGAGGTGAGTTTATGTTCAACCTTCAATTATTAAACAAATATTGAGTTATATGTATTCTATTACAACAGTTCTAAGTGAACTGGAACAATCCAGTTCCCAAACCTGATAATAACTCAAAATTCTTCTGAAGTTGAATGTAAATACCCCTCAGATTTTCCTAATCTCTATCTTCTACCCTAATTAGCATGTGTACATATTCAAAAAATATGTCAGTAGGATATATCAAAAAGTTAAATTGTAGGCTGTTATTACCTGTATAAATGCCTCAGTTGCAAAGGTCAACTTCTATTTTGTCTCTCACCTCTCCTTTAGCTACACTCACAGGGACCTGCTAGTTTCTGAACCAATTCTAAAAAAGTTTTGAATCTGCAGTCTTGTGTAGGCTTAGAATTAAGCACCGCAATGTAATAGTTATCCACTGTTTTTCCAATGTGTCCTCTGTTTCTCCAATTACCACCAAATGGTTCAGCTCAAGGTCTAAATTATGAGAATCAAATCTTAGGTCTCTGGGCATTCCTGGGCATGGCAAAATCTGACACACCTCTTATATTAGTCCTTAGACCATATTTTTCCTTTAATTCTGTCTCTGTGCCTTAGTCCCTACTCTGAGACCCGAGATGATGTCAAGTCTAGAAACCTGAAAGTCTTTGTGTTGGTAATCTTTAGTAAGGAGAAGTCCAAAATGGCTTCTCTCACACTACATTGTCACAGCTGGTCAGCCTTCTTGCATCATCACCGAGATTTCCTATCTGTTTATTGAACAATTCTCCGGATGCTTGTACTTGCCAGTATCACATGGAAGTTTGCTGTACCTTTTGAATGTTCTGCTGTTGAAGTCCCATCCGACCTCACTGAGACACAGTTCCATTTCCTATACCCTGATCTCAGCCACAGCAAGCATCTCTCCACCCAGTTTTGGCCTTGGAGTGGCCCTTGTAAGATTCCCAGGTGGTTTATAACCAGGATCTCCTGTGATTTCTACTTGTTCTTCTACCACTGATATTTACTTACACAATTTTTCCTACATAATGCTGATAGATTAATCTTCAAAGATACTCTTTTAATTTAATCAGTCTGATGCTCAAAAAGCCCAATGCAGATTAAGTATCTCTTATCTAAAATGCTTAAGAACAGAATTATTTTTAATTTTGGATTTTTTCAGATTTTGGAATATTTGCATACACATAATGAGATACCTTGGAAAATAGGACCCAAAGCTAAACTCAAAATTGACTTATGCTTCATGTATACCCTATACACAGAACTGACAGTGATTCTATACAATACTTCTGGAGAACCTGCCTTTTGACTGTCACATCATGTGAGATCAGATACAGAATTTTCTACTTGAGGCATTATATTGGCACTGAAGAATTTTTGAATTTCGAAGCATTTTGGATTTCAGATTTTTGCATATTATACTCTATGTAAATAGCTTCTATGGCCTTTTACATTTAATATGTTATTTTGTTTGGATCTATCCAGTCAAATTTCTTAGTAATTTCCAAGAGTCTGATATGACTTGTTGACAGCCATTTGCTCATGCTATTGATTCCACATAAACTGTCTTCCTCCTCCTCTTCCCACATCTCAGGCCTGGCCATTCTTCAAAGACATGCTCCATTAGAAATCCCAACACAGTCTTTCCTGGCCCCTCCAGCTCCTTGATGCATTGACCATATTTTAACAGTTAGTATTTAATTATTTTTAGTTGCTAATGACAATACTTTGTAGAGTGACACAAAGCATGAAGTAGACTGAAAAAAACAAGTATAATAGTTTTTTTAATATAGTTATACCTGCTTTCCTTATATGTTTTGTGTTTCAATTATTTTTTTAAAGAGAGAGGGACAGTGAGAGAGAGAGAGAAAGAATCAATTTTATTTAGTTTTTCGTGTGGCCTTCATTGCTTCAACACTTCGTTGTACACTTGGTGCTGGGGAACGAACCGGGATCTTTGCGCATGCCAGGCAAACACCTTAACCATTGAGCCGCCACTCCAGCTCCAAGTACAATTGGTTTTTAAAAATGCTTTTATTTCCATTGAAAACACGTTGGTCACTAAGCTAAAGAGTGCTTTAGTTGTGTACGATATGATTCAGTTATGGGTGCATTCCTCAGGTAAGACCAAATATTGGGGGAAACATCAGGTGACTGGTGGCCTTTGCAAAGCAGAAGCAGGTGTTGTAACTGAAGAACACTATCCACAGTGGTAACTGCGTGGAGCCTGACCCAGCCGAGTTAAAGGCCTTGGAGGAACTGTCTCCTGATTATTTCACTTGGAGAGATTTTCTAGGATATTTATTTCAAAGGTCGATTTCAGGATAGGTGAAGGGTAATGAACAATGATCCCAATAAAGAATGAAAAAAGAAAGAGAGAACCATAAATGTAAAGATTCATCTAAGACCCAGCTAAGATTTGGTTCAGGAAGGTAACTAAGGAGAGCTATGCCTAGCATCCTGCTGCTTGCTGGTAAATGTTTTACAACCAGCTCTCTGGAAACCAAAAGTCCTGATTTGTAGTCTTCGCAGATTTCCATGGTATAAATGCTCCCATTGTCAAATCAAGTCACCAACATGCCCTCATTGAACACATTTGGGAAGAGCTGTGCACAACTGAGACCTGGGAGTCAGTAAGAGCTGACTCTGGTATACCCCTGTTTAAAATATGATAGTCCACTTGGAAAACTTTCTGAAATTAACTTGAGATCTTTAGCTTCTCATGTTATTCAGTCTCATGAATGGGTAAATCACTTATTGAAAAAAGGTATAATTACTTCTGTTAAAATAAGACCAATGGGGACTAGAGCGTTGGTTCAGTGGTTAGGGCACTTGCCTGGCATACACAAGGACACGAGTTCAAACCCCAGTACCACATGCACAACAAAGTGTCTGAGCAACCGAAGCCCACGTGAAAAACTAAATAAAATTGATTGTCTCTCTCTCTCTCTCTCTCTCACTGTCCCTCTCTCTAAAATAAAAAAAATTAAATAAATAAATAAATAAAATAAGACCAATGAGACAGTGTTGCAAAAAGACTGAGCCATTCTTCAAACAATCTTTGGAAGCAAGCAAGCCAGTGTTGCAGAATATATAGAAACATTTCCCACCATTTTTTCCTCATCTTGAAATAATGTGAGTTTTATAATTAATGTTGTTCTTTTATGCAGAATTCTTGAATGGACTTTTAAAGTTTACTGAGTGCCTGCTTCATCCTAATTACTATTAAAGGTGAAAGCATTAAAAAAATGGCTTTGCAAGGAATGGTGGTGCACATCTATAATCTCTGCTACTTGGGAAGCTGAAGCAGGACCATCCAAGACCTGCCTAGGCAATTTGAGACCCTGTCTCAAAATAAAGTAGAAGAGACTAGAGATGACACAGTGCTTTCCGAGTATGTGCAAGGTCTGGGTTCAATTCCCAAAACTTATACTATTGCTACAAAATTTTTTTAAAATGTGACTTGGTTCCTGCATTCAGTATCTAAAGAAAGTCTTCCCTTGATAGAGGCCTGAGAAGTTGCTTATGAGAGGATTTAGCTATTTGTAATAATAGCCATTTCTGGGGAAAGGCAGAAGCTAAAGCTGAGAGCCTGGTAGAAATCACAGATTACATGAAAAAAAAACTCTTTCTTCCACTTGGATAAACAGAAGCAGTAACCTGGCTATGAGAACTGTCGAAAAGTTAAAGTAAGAAACAATTTAAGAATCAGTTAACTAAAAAGAAAGTAAACTAACCCAGCTTAAAGGTTACAACCATAAATGGATATTAAAGAGATCTTCACAAATAATTTTGGACAACTTTGATTTATTTAAATGAATAAAAACAAAATGTTAATTTATGGACATAATTCAGTAGGTTAATTAGTCATGCAGTACAGCATTGCCCTTCGACAATTTATTTCCATCAGCCGAATTAATCACAGCAGAGCAGATGTATTAGGGACAATCCAAGGTTAAAACAAATGATACAAAATAATGAACTGGAGCACAAGATGATAACCTGGAGAAAGTCATGATTTATTATTCTGCCAGAGTCCACTGTGGATTGTGCAACCACTTTATGCAAGCCTGTCTCCTTTTTAACCAGATATCTCTGATTGTAGTGATCTTTTACTTTGCATTAATTCTATCTGCCTTTGAAGGTAATGTAACTGTGATAAGAGCCAATTAGTTTTGCACCATCGAGAAACACAATGAAATGTGACTTACGAAAACAAAGATAAAATTAACTGTCTAAATGAGACTACAAGGCAATCTCATCTCTGCTATTTTCTTATAGTGCTAGAGCACCATACGTTCAGCATCATAAACTGAAGGACAACTATGAGGATATTTGAGTTGGTTCAAATACATGCTGTAATGAACACAATCCTTCCAGAGTAACATTAGCTAGTAATTTAATGCTAACTTTCCACAGAACTTGAGAGCTACATCTACAGATTACATTACAAATACAAACGTCAGGGTATCAGTATGAGAAACCAACTCCTTTTAAAACTTTATATTTAGGAATTTGATTGTGAAATAAAATGACCAAGAGGATCTTCAGATGGATATCGTCTGATTTTACTCTGCCATCAGCATTTCTCTAAGCTTCAGTATATACAAGAAAATTTCAGAGTTTTAAATGTAGGAGTGCTACAAAAAGGAAAACTGTTAGATAAGGTTTAACTTTTGCTGGTTTTTTTGTGTGTTTTTTAGCTTATGCTTCTGGTAAGACTTAGGTGCATCTAATGGTCAATAACACAATCCTGTTATATTGACTACACTCTCATGTATTTGTGATAAAGATCCAACTACAATAATAAATTTTCTATACTTTTCCCCATTAAAAATAACATAATTTCAGTCTAAATAAGGGTTATTTTTTGACAGTTGCGAAATGAATAATGAAAGTTTGTGGGTTTTTTTTAAATGAAGAAACTGGCACCAAAAAATGGAAACAACAAAAAAAGTGGAAGTATTTGACTTTATAAAAAATGTGCATGGGAAAGAATAATGAAAGGCAAACAACAATCTCAAATATATGTACAACATATAAAGGATCTATAACTTTGGTATAGGAAAAGTAAATCAGACAGAACATCTTCACATCGGAGAAGAAAGAACAACAACAAAAACCAGGTATAAATAATCCACAGAAAAAAATAAAACAAGCTGAGGAGCAGCTGGACTTCAATCTCCCTAGAAATGCAAGAAATAAAATTTAAATAAAACATGCTGCTTTTACTTATCAAAGAGAAAAATAAATAATATTAGGTAGAGATAGAAAAAGATATTTTTAATTTGTAAAACTTTAAATTGGTGAATTCTTTTTGAGGGAGTTGGGAAATATCCATACGTTTTTATCCAAAAATTCCAGTGGTGGAACTTAGTCGTAAGTAAGTAACCATGATTGCACTCAAAAATTTTGTTAAAAGAAAGTTCTTTGTAGTGCTGAAAGCAGTGAAAAATTTTTAAAAAACCACTTCATATATTCATTTGTTAAACAATTTATTGTTTATGCATTCCAAGACACTGAAACCATGAAAGTTGTGGTTTCCAATCATATTTGTAATTTAGAATAACCTAAGGATCTTTTGAAAATTCCAAGGTATGGGTCACATTCCATATCAATTAAATCATAATTTCTAGGAATGAGGTACTAGCATTATTTTTTTAAAGCTAACCAGGTGTAATACATATTGTCATTTGGGAACTATTGCATGAAAGTGATACAGAAAAATATTTATCATCATCAAAGGATATTCAGAATATGATGCTTCATTTTTTAAAAATCCAAATGTAAAATGCTATTATTGAGCATATGACAACATTCTACAAAAATTGTGTTCTATTTGAAACCCTTACTGAAGGAACAACCTCAAGCTCTGGTGACAATCTTGCCTCAGCAAATCTACCAGGACCAATGGTAAGCTTCTGACGTAGATTGCCAGACTATGAGCTGAGAAGAGGCTCAGAATAAATAGACATCAAAATCATGGGCCCTGCAGAAATAAGCTGCATCAATGCATCAATCAGAATCTTGCTCTAATAAAACTGCAATTATGAATATTAAAGGAATCATGCAATGAAACCAAAGCAGAAAGGATGTGTAAAGAAAAGTCACAGGGCAGAGAAGAGGCCATGAGAAAATGAAAATAATGAAGAATAAAATGTTAATAAACAAATAGCTGCGAAGGAGTTCAAAGAGAGTGATAGGTGAGGATGTAGGGTGTGGAAGAGACAACTTGAAAAAATCATGCAAAATGAGCAAAAAAATACCTGAAATATTGTGAAGCTCCACCACACTTGCTGAGGTTCTCCAGTGCTCCCTTGATTTCACAAGATCTGCCTGGGCCCACTTTCCATGAAGCCCCATGGATCTCAAAGAGAATTGTCAAAGTAAGCACTATGCATGGCAAGGTGTCTCAGGCCACTTTCTAGGTGAGCAGAAGCTAGAGACTACAAAGACCAAGAGGATAAATTATAAAGGCAGGAACCCATGAAACACATTGATGAAAGCCATGAAGAATGAATAGCTAGGATGACAATACTAGAATTCAAGTTCTGTGAAATTTAGATTAATTTCCCAGTAAGAGGCTTATATAGAGAAGCCCCTTCACTGAGTTCTCTGTACTGGACTCTTGGGAATTTTAAAATTCCAGTTGAAGGGAATTTGTGGTCCACAAGAAAAGGCACTTGAATTCCAATCCTAGGAATTCTGAAACTACCAAGTCTGTTTGTGTACAGAGTCATTTCTCTCTCTGGGCTTTTCGGCTTTCCTCCAACACCCAGGAGATTGAGGAAGTCTGTATCAGCCAAAAATTGTTACCATTCAAATCTTAAAATATGTAGATAAGTATGTAAGAACTGTTAGAATCTTCTCTGCATAGCCATCCTAAAAACAAATATGGCTGGGTTGGAGCAGTGGCTCTGTGATTGCTGCCCTTGCCTAGCATGAGCGAGGACCTGGGTTCAAATCCCAGCACCACATATACAAGGAAGTCAGAGCAACGGAAGATACACGAAAAACTGAATAAAATTGGTTCTCTCTTTCTCTCTCTCACTGTCCCTCTCTCTTTAGAAAAAGAAAAAACAAATATGGCTAATGTTCATCACTTAAGTCAATATTTTTAGGTAAATCTTTTATTGTTGAAGAATAAGTACACTAATGATGCCCAACCCAAGAATCACTATCCATAGGGATATTTGAAGGTGCTATATGGAACACAAATATTGACATTTTTTTTAGGAAAATAATTTGTAAGTGACTTTTTTCCTAAAAATCGATACACAGAGTTAGCTATGCTCATAGTATCATGTCTATTTTCCTTTTCTTCTTCCCCTTTCCCTAAGACCCATGTCCATTTTACCAACCACAGGCACACCTCTTACCCATCCTGAACCTTACAAAGGTGGCATTTTCCCAGATTGTGTAGCAACTAAGAACATTTCAAAATTTTGGTGTCTGTAAAGCCTGTTTGGGTCTCTGTTACTTTTTTTTTTAATGGCTTTAAGGAGTAATAAGGTAGTTAAAAATTATATTTTTATTTCCTATGAGTGTCTCAAATTTGAGTGAAAAGAACAATAGAGGTGAGTGGATTAATTTTTAATATATTTTTAGATTCAAGAAAAATATTTTCATTAATATTTGCTAAAATATTAGTGACATTGTAAATTGGTCTTTTTCTTTGGATAGGTCTCCTGCTCACCATCATCTATCAATCACTTTTCTGCTTATTTTTTCATTCTTACCACATCATTGTTTATTTTGGACTAACTTAAAGGGGATGCGCTGTTGTTTATTCTATAAATAACATACTTAGAAGCAATCATTAAAAAATGTTATGTAAGCCATATACTTATTAATGATGTTTTTAGTTAATTTCCAGTGAAATTTGTTTCATTTCTGAAGTAAGCCACATTTATTTGTGGATAATGTTACAGTTTGGATGAAAGATGTCCCCTGAAAGCTCAATATGTGAGACCATGTGAAGACTGAGGTGAAATGATTGGGTTATAAGAGCCTTAACCCAATCAGTGCGTTAATCCCCTGATAAGGGTTAACTGGCAACTGTCGGCTGGTGGGGTGTGGCTGGAGGATGTAGGTCCTTAGGGGATATATATATATATATATATCCTTTGGGGGATATATATTTTGTATCTGGTGGGTAGTCTTTCTCTCTGCTTTCATGATACAATGGCTTGAGCTGCTTCCCTCTGCCACACTCTTCCTTCATGACCTTCAGCCTCCCTAAGGCCCTGAGGAATGGAGCCGGCCTTCTATGATCTAAGACCTCTGAAACGGTAAATCCCCAAAGGAACTTTTCCTCTACCAAATTGTTTTGTCAGTCTTTTAGTTACAGAAAAGCTGATCAAAACAGAAATATATTTTATTTTTTAAAAATCTGCACCCATTATATGAAGAGATACAGTGCTGATAAAATCTTAGTGTAAATGTTAATATCAGCTTATAAAAAGCAAAACAAGCCAGACACAATGGCACATGCCTGTAATCCCAACTACTCGGGTGGCTGAGGAAGAAGACTTTCAAGTTCAAATTCAGTCTGAACCATTTAGTGAGGTTCTGTCTCAACATAAAAAAATAAAATGTTCTGGAGATATTGCTCAGAGGTAGAGCACTCTCCTGGTTTTAGTCCTCAATACTGAAACAACAACAGCAAAAAGCTTAACATATTTAGAATTCCTTGATCAGTTGTTTTGTTTGTTTTGGGTGTGTTCTTGATTTTGGTTTTTGGTACTGGGGATTGAACCCAGGGCTCTTAACCACTGAGCCATATCCCAGGCCAATTTTTATTTTTTATTTTGAGACAGGGTCTCACTAAGGTACTCAGGGCCTCACTAACTTGCTGAGGCGGGCTTTGGACTTGAGATCCTCCTGCCTCAGCCTCCCGAGCTTTTAGGATTACTGGTGTGCACCACAGTGCCCAGCTAATCAGCTTAATATTAAATGTAATCATAACTAAATCAAAAAAATAATCTTCAAACATGTAAAGCTTTATGACTATCAGCTATAAATGAAATTTCAAATTATGTTCATATTTTGGTTTTGAAGAGTACACATAAAGTACACATATAACCAATAATTCTTTAACAAAATAAATATTTCTGTCCAGGTACACTAGTGCATGCCTGTAATACCAGTGACTCAGGAGTCTAAGGCAGGAGGACTGCAAGTTCAAAGCCAGCCTCAGCAACTTGACAAGGCCCTGAGCAACTTAGCCAGATCCTGTCTCAAAAATAAAAACTGATGGGGATGTGACCCATTGGTTAAGTGTTCCTGGGTTCAATCCTTGGTATAGTAATAATAATGATAATAATCATAAAAATAATAATGTAATAATAAATAAATACTTCCAAACATAAAAAGACTTTTTTAGGATAAAAGTTCAGTGGAGTAGTTGTAGTGGAAAGATGAGTATAAGGAGGAGAAGGAATAATAGGTACTTTCTGACAAAAAGAATCTATTGATGTATTTTTAAAATGTATGATTGTGGGCACCAAATCACTATGATATTAGATTCCATTAGACATATCCAAGAGCACTGTAAGAGTTTTAATTTAAAATGTTAATATTTTAATACTATAGAAATGGCATACTTTGTAACTATTCAATACATGATAA
This sequence comes from Aplodontia rufa, assembly GCA_004027875.1. Taxonomy (NCBI): domain Eukaryota; kingdom Metazoa; phylum Chordata; class Mammalia; order Rodentia; family Aplodontiidae; genus Aplodontia; species Aplodontia rufa. Next base: position 21,309 of record PVKS010027824.1, read on the forward strand.
AAAATTTAAATGTTGACATAAAATTAACAACGTGGTATCTAAATTTTTCAAAACAATAAAATAAGTAAAACAATTAAAGATCCATAAAAGAAAACACTTTATATTTAGTGTTTAGTATTTTCTTAATCATTACTTATTAAAGATATGAAAAAGCACTCAAAAATATATTGCTTATTAAATGAGTTATAGTATAACATTATAATTTTAAAAATCTAGGAGAATATGCTAAAATTCTAAGTGTCATTATATCAATTTTTAAAACATATTAATAAGATTACAATATAAATATTAAAGTCTAAAATATTAATAATGGTTATCTGTAGGTGATGAAATTGTGAATGATTTTCATTCTTAGTTTAGTTTTTCTTAATTTTTATTTCCTAAGCACATATTATTTAGACTATAAAAAATATTTAAAATATAACAGTAAAGAATATTTTTACATTTATAACTTTACTAAGCACCAACAACAAAAATCCTGCAGACTTTGATGTATTGGTTGCAATTCTGAAGTTTTAGCCACGAAGAATGCTAAAATAAAATCTTATCTTCTTGATCCTAAATTCAACTGTTTCTCCAGGATTCTCAGGGCATTTATTCTGAACAAGGAGAGTAGAATGAAGCCCCCTAGTAGCAAAGGTACTACATCACTCAAAATGTGCCGCAGAAGTCTCTGTGAAAAGGCCAATCAGCAGAAAACATATTTCACAGAGGCATCTCCTGCGTGGCTCTGAATTATAACTCACCTATACTGAAAAATATAGAAACTAAAGAACACAGAAATAGTAGTCAATTTCCATTCTACATTAAGTTTGAATTATTATTCTTCAAGGAGTTCTGGGGCTGTTTGGTGTGTATTCAATCTCAAACAAGTTACAGGTTTCTGGAGCTGAACAGTAATTGGTTTGTAAAACTGGCTTAAGCATTTCCATCTGCACACATAAAATTTTGATTAATTTTCTTTCTAGCTATGTGGTGAGGCGTAGCAATGTATTTTGACATTGAGCTCTTATGCACATTTAGAGGGCTGAAAGGTCATTATAGTTTCACTCTCTGTGAAGATATCTCTCCATAATAATAGACTGTGCAAAAATAGTACCAGGTGATACTTGGCTAGCAGTCAAATGGAGCTCTGCTTTGTCTATAATTACCATTTTCAAAAGACTCAATTCCATAAACAGTTGGTTGAACACTTTGGTTGTGTTAGTTTCATCTTGCATATTTTGGAAATATCCTTATCAGAGGATTTCCTGATAACCCTGTGTCAATACACTTTCCTCATCTTATTCATTGATCCACAATATCCTTTTAATTTAAAATTTCAAAAACAAAGTTTTGTGGGGAATGTAAATAAGAACATTCTAATAGGGTCTGGAGTGGTGGCTCAGAAATTACAATGCTTGCCTGGCATGGGCAAGGACCCACTTTCAAACCCTAGCACCACACACACAACCAAGTGTTAGAGAAACAAAGGCCAGATGAAAATATAAATAAAACTGATTCTCTTTCTCTCTCTCCTTCTCTCTCTGTCTTTAAAAAGAAAATAAAAGAAAGAACATTTTATAAACAAAGACAGCTTTTACTTTATCTAGCTCAGTGGGTCAATGAAACGGAAATTTGGATGCCAAGTGGTATATTAAGGCAAGCCCATCAATCACATCTTCAATCTACACTTATTTCAAATCTCCAAGTTCTGGCATTCTAGTGTTGAACTAAATATTCAGGAAATAGAACAGTTGAGATACATTTCATTGAGATAGAGATGCTACTCCCTTAGAAGTGGGACATTGGTTGAAACAGAAGCATATTAGAATAAATAGTAGTAAACAATCCTAAAGTGCTTTGATTTTAAATGAAGGCTCTGGTAAAGAAGAAGCTGTACTAGAGTGTGAACTTCCTACTAAATAGTCCTCATGAACTAAAGATCTATTTTTCATTTTAATATATGATTTATTTGTTCAAATTATTACTAAATATTGATTCCTAACATAAAATTCTTCACAAAAGCTGACTTTTGCATTAGATATCACTATCTTCTCTCTGCTTTTCCACCATGGTCTCACTCTGTAATTGTTCAGAAAACACCCCCATACCAAACTTTCCTAGTATATTTAGAGATTATCAGTGACTACCCATGACCATGACCTTCCAGTGATACATTAGAAATAGCAGACATGAACATCCTAGTTCTAATACTAATACTGATTTAATGTTTGACATTTGACAAATTACTTAAACATCTCTAATATTGGTTTCATTATATTTTAAGTGGAAATAGCAATATGCACATTTTTCTGCTCAAGGAGTAAATAAGGAATGAGAAGAAAAATCCTACCACCATGTCAAACATATAGCAGTTCCTCAAGAGGTGTTCAATTATATAAAATCTTGATGCACTACCTGTTGACTGAAAGTTGTTGAAAATTTTCCCTGGTGGGAAAGTAGTTGTCGCAATAACAGTATGATATCAGTGGTCTATGTAGAAACAGTATTCTTCTAATTATTATATTATAGATGAATTTATTTAAACTGAATTTAATGCCATAATTACTTCATCATGCTCCAAAGTATTTATCTTATTCACACATTTGTTTAATGTTGCCCTTAATAATTCTGTCAATGTCAATGCTATTTATTTTAAACTTTTAATTACCTTTATACCTCAGTGAGCACCATGTTGTTATATTAAATAAAAGTTTAAGTGCTTAAGAACTTAAGCATTAAATAAATGGGCTCTTATTTGGCTAAAAGTCCAAAAGCAAATAGTGAAAAACGAATTTGCTGCTGTTGGAAGATTTGCTTTCAGCAAAGTTCATATTATTGAAGACTTACTGCAAAAGAAATTTATTAATAAAATCATCCTGCAAATGTAGGATTAAGCAGAAAGCAATTAATGAAAATTGAGTATCACTCACTCAAAAGTGAAGAAAGTATTATATAATCATTTCAATGCTGTTGTGACTTTTGTGTCCCCAGGCAGTGACAACTTTGGAAGCAATCAAAGCTTAAGCAATAATTATATTAGTAATTGGGCCATTTCCCATCCAGAATTTTTTCTGAAACTCCAGAGTCTCTTTTCCTGGTGGTAGAACTGAAGAAAAAATTAATAGTCCCTGTCAATTGCTATGTAACACTATTCTGGATACTTTCATGGACATATTAAAAGGGCAATTTAATTACAGTAAAAAGAAATAACTGTTGGCTTCCTTTGTCAACTCCCACCTTTTAAGAACTCATAATTATGACACATATCTTCATGGAAAAAAAGCACAGATAGATACAGGAAACCGAAGGGAAATTTACAAACTTTTTGCTGTTGGAAAGTTTCTAACTCAATTCTAACTGGTATAGTGAGTAGATAAAAGCTCAGTGTAGTAAAATCTCTACTTATGCAGTTCAGCATCACCATGGAAACATCTCCCCCTCAGTGAAATAATGAGATGGTAATGAAAACAGCTGCCACATAATGAACCTAGGCACAAACAGAGGCCGAGTTACTCATGCCAAAAAGTGAGTGACAGAAGGGTCGAATAGATGGGGGCGGGCATGCTCAAGGAGTAACAAGAAAGCCTATCAGTGGGTGTTATGGGAAGGGGTGGGAAGAACTGCCTAAAATTGCAATATTGAAACTCTCAGATTTTGATTAAAGCAAATTTTGATGCGAATTTGTGGCATTCTCACATGCAGAGATGATGGGGTATATAACTTGAGTGTTGATTATCTGAGTTCAACCTAATATTTCATATGTCTAATGCTTTAGACTCAAAATATGTGGCTTGACAATTTAGCATTCTGCATTCTGCTGGATCTTAAAGAAATGTGTAGTTGGGGGCAGTGTTAGGATGCCAAGATGATAGTTCCATTTGAGGGAATGAGAAGATAGGAGACCTTCCCTTAAAGCACTCCTAAGTAAGTAGAAATTACACCCTTCCCAAAGATGATCTGGGTTCATAGATTGGAACTGACGATAGATTTGGATGCATAGAGCAAAAGGAACAATATAAAACTTTCTTCTGGAGAAATTCACACGAAGACAGGAATCCAGAAAGTTTAGGCCAAGAGAGAGAAACAAGTTTCAGAATAAGACAATCAGGCAAATAAGGAAACCATAATATAACAATATGGACAATATTATACATTATAATGTATGTGTGCATGTGTGCAAAATGTATATATAATTTATATTCACATTTAATTTTAATTATCATATGTATGTGTGTATATATATATATATATTTATATTTATATTTACAGATGTGTGTGTGTCCCAAAGAACTGGTTGAAAAAATCTCCCAGCTATAGTTTGGATCTTGGATGTTCCCCAAAGGCTATGTGTTGAAGTCTTGGTTGCCAGCCTGTGGTGCTATGGTGGAACCTTTAGTAGTGGTGGTACCTTTAGTAAGTGGGGCTTAGTATAAAGAAGTTAGATCAATGGGGGGCCTGTACTTGAAGAGGATATTGGGAGCCTGGTCATTATCTCTCCTTTTTGCTTTCCTGTCACTATGAGGTGAGCATTTTCACTTTACTGCACATTCCCCACCAGCTGCCTCTCTATAGCACCAAAAGCAATGAAGCCAACCGACCACAGACTAAATCTCTGAAACCATGAGCTAGAATAACCCTTTCCTCTTTTAAGTTTATTTATTTTAGGTATTTTGGGACAGAAACAGTAACCTAAATGATTTCCTTAAAGAGTCAATTTGGCAGAATGAATGTTTTAGATCAGTCCAAGGGAGCCTGGAACTGTGATATAGCTAGTCACTAAAAGTGACCATAAAATTGTTGAGTCTTGCCCAAGATTCATTCAGAAGTAATATGAAAACTGTTCTCTGGGAAAATATTTCAAAGAGAGTGGAAGACAAATAAAAATACTTTTATTATAATATTATACAAGCTACGTTGACTTGATATAGTAGTTTGACCTTGTGCATATACATGATAAGACAGCTAGAGCTATTGTGGAAGAAAGCATGAAAAAACATGAAGTTTTGGTTCTTCAGAAGAAGGACTTTAAACATTTCAAAAACTTATTGGCAATGTAAATTTTATTTCTTCCCTGCATCTGTACATCTTTTCATTAATTTAACAGAACTTTAATAAATGTCCTTTAGGCTAGGCACTGTGCCTGGCAGGAGGCTGGGTGGGTGGGTGGATCAGTAATGAAAACAGATGTGATCTCTGTCCTCATGAGTCTCACAATATCATGGTTTGAGACCAGAGATGTAAACTCTTCCAGGAAGCCTGGCTATGAAACTGAAAGATGGAAGTAGCTACAAATAGTGGCTACATTAATGATTAATTGAATGATTTAGATTAGAAAGGTCTAACCACTTTCATAGCCTGCAAGGAAAGAGGTAATAGGGAGAAGTTAGAAATACAGAAGGGAATAAATGATAAAGTAAAACCTAAAGAAGAAAGAAGTATCTGGACTTGATACATCTCAAATATATGGGGAAAGATAGCAGTAGGTCTAGAGAGCAGGGGAGCAAGTAGATATTGCTCCAGCATACTAGCCTCTACCACACCATGGGGATGTACGCCTGTAATCCCAGCACCTCAGGAAGCAGGAGATGACAAGTTAGCCTCAGCAACATAGAAGAACCTAAGCAACTTAGTGAGATCCTATCTCAAAAGATAAAATAAAAAGGGCTGGGGATGAATCTCAGTGGTAAAGTGCCCTCGGTTCAATTCCCAGTACCAAAAAAGAAGAAGGAGGAGGAGGAGGAGGAGGAGGAGGAGGAGGAGGAAAAGAAAAGAAAGAAGAAAGGACTGGAGGGCAGCAGTCCTAGGAGAGA
>PVKS010027825.1:0-27105 GCA_004027875.1 Aplodontia rufa
CTTGAAGAAGGGCAGGTGCTGTCTGACTTGTCCAGTGCCCTCCACTCCCTGGGGCCTCTCGGTGCACAAGTATAGGCTCAGCTGCTGCTGAAACAGTAGCCATCATGTGCTTTCTAGTTGATAACTTTGTTGCAAATAGTCTCAAATCATGGGGAAAGGAAGGCAAGACTGGAACCACCTGTCCAGCTCCTAGGAGGAGAGACGCTATGCAGGGCTCAGCAGTGATTCAGCCATGGCTGCTCCTTAGAATCATCTGAAGGGTTTTTTTGTTTTTTGGTTTTTTTTGTTATTTTCTTTTTCTTTTTTTTAAAGACAGTGAGAGAGAGAAAAGGAGTACTTTTATTTATTTTTTCATCTGGCCTTTGTTTCTCCAACATTTAGTTGTACATGTGGTACTGGATTTGAACTGAGGTCCTTGCCCATGTCAGGTAAGCATTCCAATCGCTGAGCCACCACTCCAGCCCTGAAGGTGTTTTTTAAAGGATGGATGCCTGAGAATGAATCACCTTCATTGATTTGAAGGAAATTCTGAGCATCAATACTTTTTAAGTGCACCAAACATAAATAGAGGGAAGATTGACCTGGATCACTGGTTGTATAACCTGTTACTTTTCAGTTTAGGGTTCCCTGCCCCAGGCCAGCCATTTTTACCACATTGCTTAGACAACCTGTAACTGAAGTCCTCTAGTTCCACCCAGGGAAGTGCATATGAAAAGCAGGGTGCAATACAGTGTACAAGAGTCACTAATAGAAACCCCCAGATTCTTGCTCATCTAAAGTTTGAGGTCATTGCTCCTCTTTCTGCAACTGACCCAGCCCATCCACACCAGATCTGTCCTTTTTTGTAATCTGCATTTCTTTTTCTTTTTAATTTTCTAGTTATAAATACCCATGTGAATGTTATTTAGCTTCTCAGGGGAGTAGAATACACCATATAGTATTTATAGCTCCCCATTTCCCCTCCTATGCTCCTCCTCTCCAACTTCCCCATAAGTAGACTTCCCCCAGATTGTGTGTTATTCCAACTTTGGTGAGTCTATTATATAATCTTGACTATCTTTCACCTTATCCTTACATTTACTATAGCTTCCACATATGAGAGAAAACATTTGATCTTTGGATCTCTGAGTTTGACTTATTTCACTCAGCGTATTTTTTTTTTCCATTTCCATTCATTTACCCACAAAAGCCACAATTTTGTTCTTTTTAATAGCTGAGTAGAACTATTTAGTATATATGTGCCACAGTTTTTGGATTGATTCATCCAGTGAAGGGCATCTGGATTGATTCCATAATTTAGCTATTGTGGCTTGTGCTGCTATAAACATTGTTGTAACTATGACCCAGTAATATGCTGACTTTATTTCTTCTGGGAAATACCCAAGAGTGGGATAGCTGGGTCATACAGTGGTTCCATCCCTAGTTTTTTGAGGAGTTTTTCTACTGTTTTCCAGAGTACCTGTACCAATCTGCAGTCCCACCAACAGTGTGCTAGTGTTCCTATCTCCCCACAACCTCTCCAGCATCTGTTGTTGTTTGTATTCTTCATCTTTGCCATTCTGACTGGAGTGAGGTAAAATCTTACCATAGTTTTGATTTGCATTTTTTTTATTGCTAGGGATGTTGAACATTTTTTCATATATTTATTGGCCTCTTGTATTTCTTTCTTGAGAAGTTTCTGTTTAGTTCTTTAGCCCAGTTATTGCTTTGGTTAAATGTGTATAGAGCTGTAGTTAAAAAAAAAAAAAACAACAGTGTGGTATTGGTATCAAAACATACATGAAGACCAATGGAATAAAATAAAAGACACAGAAACAAATCCACAGATCAACCATCTGATATTCCACAAAGGGGGCAAAAACTATAGTTTGGAGGAAAGACAGCCCGTTTGACAAATGGTGCTGGATAAACTGTACAGCCATATACAATGAAAAAAAATGGAATTCAATCCTTATCTCTCACCTGCACAAACATTAAATTGAAATGGATCAAGGACCTAGGAATTAAACCAGCTACCATACAATTGTTAGGAGAAAAAAATAGGAGCAACACTCCACCATATAGGTGGAGGCACCAACTTCCTTAACAAGACTCCTACAGCACAAGAATTAAAACCAAGAATTTATAAGTGGGATCCCATTAAAGTAAAAAGTTTCTGCACAGCTAAGAAATTAGCTAAGAATATGAAGAGAGCCTATGGATCGGAGAAAAATCATGGCCAGCTACTCCTCCAATAGGGTGCCAATAGCCAGACTATTCTAAGAACTCTGCCCTTCAGCTCTTCACAGTCCTGGTTTGCAAACTCAGATGAGTTGGATCTCAGGGAGCTCAAGCTACTTAGCGAAGATCACATCTATAATAAGAGGCAAACCTCGGATTCAACTCAAATCTTCCTTATTGCAAGAATTTCATGCTCTTTCTACTCTACCAATTTGCTCTGCAGTATCATTCCCCCTTATTTCCGAGTCTTTTGATTGGAGTCAAAGCCTTTTATTTCACAAATAGAAAGCTTGGGGGAAATTGTCTCTGGAGGAAGTGAAGTGATGAAGCAAATTCAGGGTGATGTATAAACGACTAATTGCAGATCCTTTCATGACACTGTGTTGGGATTAAATACTACCATACTGCTTTTCTCTGGTTATAGGAATTTCACATGTTCATTGGGGGAAAAATGAGAAAAAAGAGAAAAACATTTTAAGTTACTTGCAAATTACTACTCTTGAAAATCACTCAATATTTTGATCGGGCTTCTTCAGTCTTTTTTCTTATCCACTTATCTCAAAATCATGATCATATGGCACAGATATAGTTTTCTCTCCCAAATCATCACCTAATAGTATATACTGGCTATTTTACCAATTCATTGAAAATGCTCTGAAAGATTTCTAATGGCTGCAGAATGTCTTGGTGTGAATAACTGCTATAATTTATCTGACCAGTATTGTCCATGATGCTGGAGATAAATTTTGAAAGATGTGAGGGTATTTTACAAATGGACAAGGGAACACAGGGCTTCTGTGCCAGCTCTATATCAATATTCACTGACCTGGGTGGCTTCCCAAGAACCACAGCTGCAGCTACTCTTTACTCATGGTTGACTGTTTGATTTGGATTTGAACTGAATCTTTGGAGAGTTTGGATTACGCTGGTCTTCCAAGGGAGGGGGATTGAATTTAGAACAGAAAAAATGAGGAAACAGAGTCTAACAGAGATTATTTTATTAAGTTAAAAATGCATAGATGTTTTTCTTACTGTTGAAAACAAATATAAATAGCAGTCAGCACTCACTCAGATATAGAAGATGGATATGGTATTTGAGTGTCTTCTTGAACTAGCAGCACCATAATTAAATATGAGATTTTAAACCACAGAATTGAAGGATTATTTATTGGACATACATAGTGTACTAAACATAAAACATTAAGGATAAGATGATGGGCAAGATACAATACAATGTGCTTTCTGCAAGCTGTAGATGATAACAATATTGGTACTCCTATTCTCTCATTTATAAAATAAACAAATGTTTATATACATTTTCAGAAATAAAGTGTTATTTTTTTCACTTCATTCAGCAATTTAAGAAATATTTATTAGATGCCTACTATATTTCATGCCCTTTGCTAGCTGCTGCTGATTCAAAACCACATTACTTTACAGAACTCAGAGTACAACGAGGGTAGACAATAGAAATGTAATTTACAATATAGTGCAATGGCTTGCCCTTATGGAAGTATGCTCAGGGCCATTAACATCACATAGAGGGAGCCTCTGCTTTCCTTGGGAGAAACGGGAATCCTGGGAAAATGCAGCAAGGAGGAAAACGTGGAGTAGCGGGATGCAAGAGGAAGAGGTCTTCATGCAGAGAATCTGGGAAGGGCCATCTGGCATCTACATCAGCACAGTGATGTATGATAACATGGTGTATTCAAGAAATGGCTACTAAGTGTGAGGTTTGCTTACCTGTCCCACAAACATTACTGCACATAAAAAGTGCCAGCCTTGGGACTTTTTTTTTTTTTTTATTGAGCCCTGGGAATAATATTGCTATCAGTAGGAATATAGGACCTGAATTTCAGGGGTTTTAGAGTCTACAGGTAAAGACAAACAATAGACAAAAAGTCGATCACACATTTAAGTATGTGATTACAAACAGTCACAGGGACTAATGAAAAAAATTTCCTAAAGCCACCCAAGCAAGTCAGCTTCCTTCACTATAAAAATATCTGAGACAATCATCTTGTGAAGAGGAAAGGTTTGGCCTGACTCATAGTTTTGGTAGTTTCAGTCCGATCAGTTGGCATCTTTGCTCTGGGTGAAACAACTCATCATGGTGGCAGTGCGTGATGTAGCAAAATTGTCCACTACGTGGCCAGGAAGCAAAAGAGAGAATAAAAGGAGAATGGGATTTCCCAGTGTCTTTCATGGGCACGCCCCTAGTGACTTAAAGACAAACTCTCATGCCCTACCTCTTAAAGGATCTGCCATCTTCCAATAGTTCTGTAGTTGGGATCCAAGCCTTTAACACATAGACCTTTAGGGTCACTTTTTTTTTTAAAGAGAGAAGGACAGTGAGAGAGAGAGGGAGAGGCAGAGAGAATCAATTTTTATTGAGTTTTTTTCGTTGCTCTGACACTTAGTTGTGTACATGGGTGCTGGGGTTTGACCTGTGTACTTGTGCATGCCGGGCAATCACCATATCCACTGAGCCACTGCTCCAGCCCCTTTAGAGCCACTTAATACCAAGCTACAGTATCACCCCAATAAGCTTTTCTGGGGAGGGTGATGATGCTTCTATAGGACAAATATATATGACAAAATACTGGAAAATGGCGATTTGGTGGGATTTATAATGCTATGTTCCTCAAGCATAAGGACAAGGTGGATCGGTACAGGTACTGGATCATGTCAAGTTAGCTAATGAGCCATGATCAGGCAAACCTAGTGAAGTCTTTGATTACACTTAACATTTACTAAGTCCTACATCTAAGTCCTATTTTATATATCCTAGACCTAGATCCAAGTTTCTTCTTTTACTGTTTCTCATCCAAAGTGACCTCAAGAATTTTTTTACTAGCAGTTCCTTTTTGGGACTACACTTTTTTTATTCCCATAGTTCCCATATTGCTCCCAGTCTCTTCAAACACACAGACTCATGGAGATTGATTTTAGAGGTACACATAATTCAAGAATGGCCAATTATATTTTCACTTGCTTCAAGTCACATTTTATTGCTCTAAGTGAGTCCAGAGGTTTTCCCAAAAGGTTTCTTCTCTAATCACTTTTATTAATTCATAATTGCAAAGAGTATATGGCAACCTACACAATTAGTGGATAACACCAACTTCTCTGCAGAGAGACAGTATAGCATCTCCTGAACCTTCAGAGTTGTGCCTGATCTTTAGTAGTGCATATATGGAACAGTAATGTCTAGAGAAGACACCACCCATCTTCTTACCATGTTGCATCCTAAGGATTAACATAAGGGGATGAAGAAAATATCTGATACCTCTAAGTAAGGTATAAGATGGTCCTCTCCGGATCAAGGAGCTAGGACAGGAAGGATCACTATCATGGGTCAGGTCTGTATCTTGATTTTCCCAAGAAGAACCCCAAAGAACCTCTTCACACTAGGATCACCAATTTCAGCCAAAGGCCTTGACATTTCTCCGAACTTGAAAAAAATAGAAAGAAAACTTGTCCTTTTTTATTTACTTAGCCAAAAATGGCATTGGCCCACCTTAGCATTTTCAAAGGAGAAGAAAGCATAAGAGACACATTTTGGTAAAGCAAACAGTAAAAACTTGCATAATACACACAAAACCCAACGATGGAGTCTCCTTCCTGGGGTTTTTGGGATTCTCTGGTTGAAATGAATGATCTAGAAGGAAACAAAACTCCTTACATACCTAGAGAAAATATCAGGTTTATCTAAGGAAGTTCTTCCTGTAGTCTGCATATGAGGACAGGGACATGGAATGAGCCAGAAACAGGACAGATGTCAGAGCCAGACCTCCTTCCCATTCCCTAGGAAGTGGGACTGTTCAAGATATGCAGCTCATCTTTGCTACTTATGGTCATCCAACTGTGCAATAATAGCACACAAGAACTTCTTGCTCCAATCGATCTAGAACTTATTACCCATTGATCAGCCTTTCCCACCCCTGTCTCCCCACAACTTTTCCCAGCTTCTGATAGCCACCATTCTACTCTCAACTTCTATGAGATCAACATTTCTCGGTTCCATATATGAGAGAGCTCATGTGGGGCTCATTTTTTTTTTATCTCTGTCTTGAGATTACTGCTTCTAAAAGGAGAATTCAAATTGTTGCTCCCTGAATGAATGAAATGCTTTTTGTCATGGGTAGTAAGGATAGATGTGAACAAGTGTAATTCGTAAAATTCCCCAAGTGACTGTGCCATTACATAGGTTTAAAAAATGCTGTTAGACTTTTCCAAGTCTTTAATAACTTAAATCATGCTGCAAATCTCCAAAAACGTTAAAACTATCATTAAGATTTCCAAAATAATTTTAACTATGGAAACCTTGTTTCCACCAAGATTCCTGAATAATTAATCCTTATAGTAATATCACCAATACTATAGTAGTAGGTTTACACAAATTATCTCATTTCCTACTCATGGCAAGTCTAAGATGTAAAATCTATTACTCATTCGTGGAGGGAAACTGAGGCTGGATGAACTTCACATATATTCCAGTTTCACTAAGGCTTGTATAAAAAGGTGTTTTGGTTTGAACCAAGGCAATCTTGTTAATGATGTCCTTGGCCAGAGAGACCTGACTTAGGAGTCTCAACAAACTAGGTTTGGCCACTATCCACTAAACACAAGCAGAAAAGATAATGGTGACAAAACAGAGAAAGAATTTCAGTCAATGCGGCCATATTGGGAAGACAAAGTGAGACCCAACCTGTCAGCCCTATCTTCAAGGCGCTGAAATGAGCTGTAGATTCCAACAGAGGAAGAACTGGGATGGGTGCGAGGTGTGTGTAATTAAATAGTCTCCATCAAACTGTGGTCTGGTCCAGAATTCTCTCAGTTCTGTCTACAAGGTGTCTCCAGAGAAGTCCTTACCACTTGAGGGGGCAATTTCTACCTGCCACTCAGGTATTTATCTGTCAGACCTGTGATCCCGGAAGGGAGCAACTCAGTGTTCATGAGATAGTTGCTCCTGCCACAGGGACAGTTCCTGGAAGGTGTAAGACAAGGTCTGAAATCTGAAAACTTCTAGACACTTTTCCAAGGGTCTGAATGAGGATGCTGTAAATTTTGCAAATCAGGCTTGAAGGGGGATGAGATAGTTTAGGTAAATTTAGGGCTGATAAGCCAGCAACACTTGTTTTTAGATGAACACTGATTAAATTATTAACGTGCTGAACAGGGACCTGATCCAAAGTCTAAGGCAATAAAGATGGCAGATACAAATGGAAAGCAGAGATGCTAAGCTTCATCATGCTGTTAGTTACCCGTTGGACATCTGCAGGGCCAGGGAGAATGGCTGCTTTCAGCAAAGGAAGTCTTCCTAAGTGCACTACAGTCTGACTCCAGAACTTGTGTAATATTCCACCAGTTATTGTCACCCACAGTTTCTAAGAATAGAATGTGGAAAAGGTGACATAGAAAATAAAACTCTTCAACAATGCTTACTTTTATATGAATTGGTATTTATTACCCAGACTAGACTGTTTTTAAACACCTATTTTTCCCAAAAACACTTTGGTTAATTGGAAAAAATATATATATATTTTGGATCAGGGATTGAACCCAGGGAAGCGCTTAACCATTGAGCCACATCCCCAGCCCTTTTCACTTTTTATTTTGAAACAGGGTCTTATACTAAGTTGCTTAGAGCCTTGCTAAGTTGCTGAGGCTGGCTTTGAACTTGGAATTCTCCTGCCTCAGTCTCCTGAGCTGTATGTACCACCATGCCCAGGTACCCATGAATATTTCTACAAGAAAAGTTGTCAAACGATTTTTTTCTTAAAAGAAAACATTGTGGAACTTCTTTGTGGCACTGTCTTGGTGTGCCCCATCTTGAAGTAGGAGGGGCTCTAATTAATTCCTTTTAAAAATGAATTATTCTTATAAAGATAAGAACAAAACAATATATAGGGATCAACATTTGGAAAATATTTATACAAAGAAAGTAGGAGAAAGTAACAGGAATCATCGCAGTAAATGGATTCATAAAATTGTGACTTATAAGATATTTTTCTTTCTTCTATGTGATTTCAAAGTTTTCCAAATGATCATTTTATTCTTCATAATTTCAAATCAAATTATTTAATTTTTTAAAAATATATTTTAAAGCCAGGTTAAGTGATTTAGTGCACTAATATGATATTTTGGCTACCACTTTTTCCTAAGATCAGGAAACACATTTGTGCAACTCTGACATATTAAAAATACCAGGGTGCTGAAGGAATCAAACACTTGCTTGGAAGTAGCTAGGTAAGGCAAAATTTACTTCTGTGGAAGGTTGTGCTACTGAACAAAGGCTGGCAAACATACAAACATTCTACGTGATGGACTAATTTTAAAATCTGGGAGGGCAAAGGGAAGTATTACAGTTTAAATGGCTGTAGTTGAATACATGAAGGACATCCTCAGGAGACTGGATCCAGGAATTTAAACAGGAAAGCAGGTTGCTTTCCTTATGCCCCAATTTTACATTTAAGGCTAAATTCTATGTTTTGCAAATGACCACTGGACTCTCTATTCCACACAAACCCGTTAGTGCGACTCTAAAATATGTGGATCATGCTGGGTAGTCTAAAGTTTCTTTCTGCACCTGTTTCCTACATTGACCAGAAGGGCCTTTATTTTTATTTTTAATTTTTTTGACTAGCATTTAATTCTTCCTAATGATGCCCTCCTGACCCTTTAGGGAAATTGACTAATATACATAAATAGTCTTGGTATGGGGTGGGGTTGCCTTTTGGTTCATTCTGCTCCCCGTCCTCTGAAACTTCAATTCTTTCTCCTCACCCCACCATTTTAAAATTTACTTTGTATTGGTTTTCCAAATTATCATTTAAAATTCTTTTATTTTGGTAAGAACACTTAACCTAAACTCACTTAATAGATTTTTAATTCCTCAGTATAATATTGCCCATGATGGGCACCATGGGGTACAGCTTATTCATCTTGGTGGACTTCTCATTTTTCCCTTCCTTCATCCGCTGCTTACTCCTTGATTTTATGAATGTGACTATTAGATATCTATATGGGTGAAACTACGTAGTATTTGTCTTTCTGGAACTGGCATATTTCATCTAGTGTCATGTCCTCAAAGTTCATCTGTGTTGTCATCTATCACAGAGTTATTTTCTTTTCAAAATAAATCTAAATAGTCTCCCATTGTATGTGGGTACCACGTTTTTCATATCCATCCATCCATCATGCACATTTAGATTATTTATGTATATTGGCTATTAAGAATAATGCTGCAATAAAAACAGGAGTGTTAAGATGTTTCTGAGATTCTGATTTCAACCTTTAGGAGAAATATAAAAAAGTGATATTGCCAGATCATATGATAGCTATATTTTTAAATTTTCAAAAAGCTGACATATTGTTTTCCATACATTTGTACTATTTTGCATTCCCACCAACAGCATAGCAGTCCAAATTTGTCTAGCATTATATTAAATTTGGTTTTATTGGAAATAGCCATCCTAAAAGATATGAGGTAGTATCTCATAGTTTTGATTTGTATTTCCCAGATGATTAGTGAGATTGATTACTTTTCGTATCAAAGTTGGTCATCCTATTATATGCTGAAAAAGTGTTTGATAAAAATTCAAAATCTTTTTCATGATTAAAAAGCTCTTAATAAAGTAGAAGAAAATTAACTTAATATAATAAAAATCATATATGAAAAGACCACAGCTAACATTATACTCAGGGGTAAATAACTGAAAAACTTTTCCTCTAAGATCAGGAACAAGACAATGATACCCATTCTTGCCACTTTGATTCAATTTAGTATTTAAATTCCTAGCTAGAGAAATTAGGGTAGAAAAATAAATAAGAGGCATCTACATTGGTAAAACAAAAGAAGTAAAATTATCACTGTTTAAACATTACAAGATCTTATGTGTAAGTCCCTACTAAAAACAAATTAGTACTAATAAATGAATTTAATTGTTTCAGGATGTGAAATCAACATACAAAAATTAGTTTTGTGTGCTAACAATGAAATATTTGAAAAGAAAACTGGGAATATAATCCCATATACTATAGTATTCAAAAGAATAAAATGGCTAAATTCTTTAAACGAAGGACATACATATGGAAACCTAAAAAATATTGGTGAAAAAATTAAAGAATGTACAAGCAAATGGAAAGTATTCATTCTAATTTCATGAGTTGGAAGAGTGAAGCTTTGGATCTTGACCTAGAAAATAAGTGTCATTTGGAAATAATTTCATTTCTGGCTGGCCAGATTTCCCCTGCTCTAAAGTGACTGCTATGATTTAGCCTAATGTTTTAGAGTTTCTGTGATTTTTGCTCATTCGTAGGCCTGGCTTTCAGGTTCCCATTAGTTCTATGAGTTACTCCTCACCTTTCCAGTAAATTTCCTTCCATTGAATTTATCCAGGGTTAGTGTCTATTGATTTCAACTTAGACCCCTGATCATACATTTATTGACAACCATCCTCTGTGGCAATCACTGGAAAATGTTTTCTTTCACGCAGTAAACTTTAGCAACGAAAAAATTTTAGTGTCCAGGCAAAATTAAAATGAAGGCCAAATTCGATAAGATGTCACCTAACCTAGAAGTATATAACAAAACACCAATGACCACAATATATCCATAGAAAACTTGAAAGGCATTTTAATGTCATAAATACATTTTAGGCTATAGTATGAATTGAGAATTTATTCTCGTATGACTACAGATGGATGGAGTTGTTAGGGGACAGACAGATAGAAATGGTGGGAATACAAGGTTAAGACAATAATTCTACAAAACAGGCCCATTGTGCTGACCCCCACACGCTTTCTTGTCCAAGAAGCAATTTACCTGCAGCTCTGCCTGGCCTAGGTGAACAGGCTAACTCACATTCCTCAGCAAACTACCCACTATCTGCAGGAGAAAAACAGGCCCAAAATAATGTCCATAAAAGGAGCTCAAGTTACCCTGCAGGGGGGGACTTTTGAGCCCAGATCCTGAAACTTAGAGAGATAAGCATAATTCCTCCTAACCACAAAATCTGTAAGAATTTATGGTTAAAATCTCATTAGAACCTGTCAGCATGGGCCAAGGTGACGTCGAGTTGCCACAATACTAGTCTGATATCACCCTGCTGTCAGTCAAAAGTCAAGAGGTGGACCTGGGTGAGACTCTCTGGAAACTTCTCTGGGATCCCCAATAAAACTGGGGTGCAGGAGAAGCACATTGTCCCTTTCCTCCCTGAGAAGACCCACTCTTTCCCTTTTCCTATCCTTTTAGTAAACTCATTGCTGTTATTCTGAGTACTATGTCTGAAATCTTTCTGAATTGATCACAGGAACCAGGGTATGAAGGAGGTCTTCATGCTGCCTCAGTTTCCCAGAAGTCCCCAGCTCTGTAACAGATGAAAGAGGATAAAAGTTATTTCCCAATTTGCAGAGTTTAGCCTGCGGTGGAATTCTTGATTAACTCATGCTCCTGAATTTTCACAGAATCCTAAATATAGTATTATTTTCTCTTTTTTCTTTTCTTTTCCAGTTGTTTCTCTGGCTATTCTTTAAAACCTTTTATTGAGGAGAATGTATTTCTCGGCCAGTTGAAGCTGTTCTCAAAGTTCTGGAGATAACCTGCTAACTCCCCAATTCCTTTGTAATTAAAATCTTTCTGAAGTGGTGCACTGGATTTATAATAACTCTTAGGAGGGCACAGCCAAATGGGAGACCCAAGTCATCAGCCTACTTCCTTACTTTCTTGCATAATGACATTCCCCGTACTAGACACTCAGATCCTTAAATCAGCTATAACTCAGTGAACAAGTGTTTTCTTCTAGGGTCCAGAAACCAGTGCAGCTTTTCAAACTGGAAACTGAGATAACTGACTTTGAGTTCTGCTCTAAGAGATATTTTGTCCTCTCCAGCTCTATTTGCTTACTTAGTGGGTTAACTAGGATAACATAGTTAACTTGCAAATATATTTCTTCAAAAGAATACAAACCAACCTACCATCCCTTCAAACACAGTGATGGGACAGGAGGCTTCCTGTCATGTGAGAGGACAGGGGGAGTCCTATGTGCTTAGCCCTGGACTGGCCACCAGCTCATCTCCCTCTTGCTGCCCTCGCTCCCACCCTGCTTTACCTGGAAGGAGAATGGCAGGAGCTGCTGCCAGGCTTCCTGCAACAGAGGTTGCAGCAGGAGGATGACACAGCACTTTCAGGACTCCAGAGAAACAAAGAACTTCTGCTTCCTTTAGAGAGCACAGGGGATTCCCCTTCAATGACCACTTCGCAGAGTGGTTAAGTAGCAGGGATGAAACCTCCCCCTCTTATTTATTTCTGGCCATGCTAGTTCTCTTCTCCAAACCTGGAGAGTGTCACCTTACTCCCTTATATCAGGTGACAGCTTTATTACTGAACTTCGGGGGTCACAGAATGACTGTCCCCTATCTGCCTTCATCTTCTTTTGTCCTCAGCTGCCAAGCAGTGTTTCACGCAGACCACTCTCTATCCCGGCCTGGTTCCACCCTGGCGCTCTTCTTCAGAGCCACCGTGGGACCTTATACTTAATGATATCTCATCTCAATTTTTGCTCACCACTAAAGCGACACCTCCCTCATGTCCTCTTTTATAGGTACAATTTTGCATTGATTCTGCTTCTTTTTTTTTCTTTTTTCTTTTCTATCCTTACTATGTGCCAGCTCTTAGAAACACAGGCTGATGTCCACAGCAGTAATGAGAGCGCTCATGGGCTCTGTCCTCAGAGCTTACAGTCCAGCAGAGAAACAGGGAAGTCGTTCAGTGCATGTGACAAGTGCTGGTGATAGACGGGAGTGTCTCGGGAACAGCAGCAGGTATCCTGAACCTACTTCTCTGGGACCCAGTGTCTTCGTGGGTAAAGTAAGACCTATGCGAGTGTGTGGTGTGATGGAGTGCAAAGCCATCAAGCACAACCAGGGTGCAAAAGGGTGCTGAGAGTTTTATAACTTTCAGCGACTAAGGAGTGCTCCAAACAGCACCTCCTTAGACAAAGAAAGCCAGAAGGACTCCTATAAATAAGTGGGCACACTCCCGAGCACACTTCGGTGGATGTCACACATTCCATGTTCAAAATAAATAAATAAATATGGTGGACAGGAACAGCCTGGATTTAGCACTATAAGCATTGTAATGAGCAAAGCTTATTGTAAGTCATCTAAAACCGTGACTCAAATGACTCAGTGGCTTTGAATCCTTGTAGATTTCTCTGGAGGACCTAACTTTGAAGGAGCGTTTACAGTCATTTAAAGGGGGAGCAGCCTTGCCCACTCGTAAACACCTGTGTCTGTCCTCCCCAATACCTGCTAAGTGACTAAGAGTAGGAGTGAGCTAGGTGAAGTAGGTGGCTGTAGTAAGTCAACAAACAACTTAGCGAGGCCCTCAGCAACTTAGTGAGACTTCATCTCAAAATTTTAAAAAAAATTAAAAATGAGAAAAGGCTGGAGATGTGGCTAGGTGGTTAAGTGCCTATGGATTCCTTCCCTGGTACAGAGAAAAAAAAAGTCAAGAAAACTAATTTCCTTCCTCCTCCTCTTCTCCCTCCTCCTTTTCTTCTTTACCCTCCTTCTCTCCTTCTTCCCTCTCCTCTTCTTCCTCTTCCTTCTTTTCTTTTTTTCCTCTGTCTTCTTGCTAATTGTATGTCTAGTTCACACACACTGTGAAATTTTTACAAAATAGGAATGATAAAGAAGAATAAAACTTTTAAGTCCTACCATCTAAATGTCAATAACCATTAACATTGTGGCTAACCATTAACATTAACATTTTCTCTAATCATTGATATGTATTAACAGGATGGGACTAATGGGATTTAAAAGAAAGATAGATTTTTAAATTTTTCCAATTACCTATTGTATATACAATTTTGAATATTGAGTTTTTTCCCTTAAAATTGCACCATAGGCTTTGTTTCACTCCATTAAAGTTTTCAGAAACATCATTTTAGTGGCTCGTTTGGTCTTTCTACTTGAGGCCCTTCTGGATTTTCTCACTTGTGTGGTCTCCCAGTAATCTCTCTTGTTCATGCCTCCAAACCCGACTTGCCTTCTTAGTACTCCCGTAGAATGGATGATGTCTGTCACACGTATATTCTCCATTATTTGCATGAATTGGGATTGACCCAGCCACCCCAGATGGTTAGAGCAACCATGCCTAAAGAGAGGGCATTTCAGGTATCATCTCACGCTGCCTTTGGGAGTCCCTGCCATGAATGGGAAGTGTTCCTAACTCTTCTATTGTTTGATGTTCCGTTAAAACATAAACACGAATCAAATGTTAGCACACTCTGGCCAATCTACTCTGAATCTTGTTTGACTACTTTCATTGGGTAACATCTAAGCACCTCACACTGTGAATTATTGATTTTGCCAGTCGTCATTTGTCCTGGAACTTTCCCTTTAGTCAGGGTTAGGGTAAGGTTAGGACAGGATATGCCAGGTGTTTGACATGCCCCTTTCTTGCTAAAGTAGTTAATTTGGTGGCAGCTACTCTACAAATCCATTCATCAGGTTATAAATACATCTGCCCTCCCTGTGGTCATCACCATTGTCAGCGTTAACGTTATCATTACCACCGATGTCACTCATGGTGTGTTTACTGCATGCCAGGCAGTGTGCTTAGTGAAGTACTCAAGTTAGTTTAATAAGATTTTAAAATAACCCCCTCAGGTAAGTGTATTTGCAGTCCTACTTCCAAAATTTTAAACAAAAAGCCTGGTTGGTAAATGACTAGGCTGACAACTAAACCAAATTCTATTGATTCAGAAGAGAAGGAATAGGAGAAGGTAGTTGTGTGTGTGTGCGCGTGTGTGTGTTTAGAGAGAGAAATAGAAGAGATGGGGGAAATGGAGAGCTGTAGGAATGGGACAAGGAAAAACTAGGTGATATCCTCACTTTAGGAGGGGCCTCAGTCAGCTTTCCACGGCCGTGATGAAAAGCTCTGACAATCACAATTTTAGAGGAGGAAAAATTCACTTTAGGACTCAGAGATTCAGAGGACTCAGTCCATATGAGGCTGACTCCATTCCTCAGGGCTGGAGGTGAGGCTGTACATATGGCAGAAGAGTGTGGTAGAGGAAAGAAGCTCAAGACATGAGCAGAAAGCAGAGAAAGGCTCCGTTTGCCAGATGCAAAAAAATATACCTCAAAGGCACGGCCCCAGGGACCTACCTCCTCCAGCCGCACCCTGCCTGTCTACAGTTACCAGCCAGTATTAGCATACAGTTAGCACCCGATAGAGTATTAGTTCAGCGATTGGGTTAAAGCTGCCATAACCCAATCATTTTACCTCTAAGCCTCTTACATTGTTTCACACATGATCTTCGAGGGACTTCCATCCAAACCTTAGCAGTAGGAATTGAGACAGATCATTACACTTTACCTTCTCTCAAGAAGGCTATCAGCAACAGACCACTAGTGTTGGCACAGAGAACTCAAATACTTCCATGGAAAAGAAGGATGCATCTCATTTGCTGTCATGGGTTATATTTTCATGAATATTGCTGTCTTACTGGTTCTTCCCTTCTCTGTACTCAATATGAGTCCTTCTGATCTTTTCCCTTTCAAGCTTCACTTAGTCTTAGAGTGAAAGACAAGTTAAAGGTGATGTTCCTTGGCTTCGATGAGTGCTTATGGGCTTTGCTGTGATTTCAGTGTCCCCTGCAAAATGCACATTGAAATTTAGTCATTGCTCTTACAGTGTTAAGATGTGGGACCTGTAGGGGGTGATCAGATCAACATATGAATGCTGTAATCTTGGGTGTGGAAGTGGACTCCTGGGGCAAAGATAAGCTAGACCCCATCCTCCCTCTGTCTCATTTGCTCCTTTGCCTGTACCACGTGATGAAGCAATGTGAAGGCCCTTGCCAGATGCTGGCACTGTGATCTTAGACTTGCCACACTCCACATCTGGAAATACATATATTCCATTCTTACAAATCTGGCAGTCTGTCCTATTCCGTCATGGCAGCAGAAAACCACTAATATAGACTTCTTGAAGGTAGAGTCACAAATTCTTAGTTGATTTTTTTATTTCTCACCTTTATTGTATTTTTCTTTTTAAAATTTTTATTAAGGAGTTGAATTATGGGCTGAAGTGGTGGCTTGGTGTTTATGGCGTTTGCCTGCCATGTGCAAGTACATGGGTTCAAACCACAGCACCACATACACAACTAAGTGTCAGAGCAACAAAAGCCATGTGAAAAACTCAATAAAAAGTGATTCTCTCTGTCTCTCTCACTGTCCTTCTCTCTCTTTAAAAAAAAAAGGAGTTGAATTATTGTAAAATCGTAAGTGCATATAAAGTAACAATATGATATGCATTTGTTCCTAAACCACAAATACCCCACATGCTTATTGTATTTTTCCTTTACTTCTGTCCTGACACTGAACATACAGATGTTTACTGTCTGACCTTGGGGGCAGACAGATGCTAAGAGTCCCTCCATAATCTCCATCTCCTAGTGTCCATATCCTTGCATAACCTCCTCCCCTGGAGTGTGGACAGGATCTGCGACTTGCTTCTACCCAGTAGAATAAAGGGAAGGTGACAGGATATGGCTTTTGTGATTGTATTCTTATTATATATCAAGCTGTTCTGCTAGCAGATCCAATCTTGAGACTCTTCTTATTGGCTCAATAAAGTATGTGACCATGAAGTATGTGACCATGTTGGAGAAGCCTTCATGATAAGGGACTGTGGGCAACCTCTAGGAGACGGGGTGACCTCCAGACAGCAGTCAGCAATCTCAAAGAAACAGCTTCTGAGAACCTGAGAGTGGTTGGAAACAAATTCTCTCCTACTCAAACCTGCAGACGAGAGTGCAGCCTCTTAACACCTCAGTTGTAGTCTCCTAAGAACTTAGGCAGACAATCTGGCTAAATTATCTCCCAAATACCATAGAAAGTATGAGAAAATAAATATATGTTCTTCAGAGTTTCTAAATTTGTGGTGATTTGTTATGTAGCAAGAGAAAACAGTAACATTGAGTGCAGTCCATCTTCTCTCCTTTTCCTGCTATTTAGCACTGGTAGAAGTCACACGACCCTCCTGCTGCATATGCAATGGATCCTTCGGGCTTTATTTCACAGGCTAGCTCAGTGACCTTTTTACCTACGCCATTTGAAACTCTCTACTTCAGTGTTTAACTAGAAGCATGAATTCGAATCAATGTGGAATTTTTTTCAAAATACACATGGCCAAGCCCTTCTTAGGGGTACTGATTCAGATTTAAGAGGCTAGAAATGAGACTTGAGCATGTGCATTTCAAAAGACAGCACAACTCTTTCTAGTGGCCATTCCAACAAAGGAAGTCCTGCTGCCACCTGAGCCCTTCTGGGATACTCCAGGACAGCATTTTCCAAGTTTCCACTGCTGTCTCTCTCCACTATTTCCTTCTACATGCTTTCATTGTTCAATATATTCTACCTTCCAATTTTATAACCATCTACATGTTAATGACTCCAACATCTCTATCTCTACCCTAATTCAGTCCTGAAAACCCAGATAGCTATTGGATTCCCCCAGCCTTCTCCATCCAGCTCAACGTGTTGACTCAACTCACCATTCTGTGCCCTCTCCCTGTGCTAGCCCAGAGAATGGCATCTTCCTTCAATCAGATTCTCAATCCAGACAACCGAGAAATCTTCCTAAGGTTTCAACACTTCCAATATCTCCTAATAATCTGCAGAATGATTCCAAAGTCCTTAGTCTTCCCGGACCTTCTCCATCCTACTTTTGCAGCTTCAGATCCCACCTTTATCCTCCTACACTCAGTGTGTGTATCCGGTGCAATATCTTGAGGCCATTTTTTTTTTATTTTATTCATCTTACTCTGGCTGTAAAAGCCTTCCCATGTTTATTCCCATAAATCTTGCCTCAGCTGTAAGTCACCTCTTCTGCTTTTCTGAATTCTTGGGTACAGCCAAGAGTTCCCCTTGTGTACTACCACACCTTTTGCTGGTTCTTAGGTTGAATTTACATATTTATATGACTTCCTTTCTCCATGGAACGGCAAATGTCTGGAAGGCAGAGAATCTGGGTCTGTCTCCTTTTTATCCTTGTCTGCCCCTTTGTTTTCGTACTCCCGATGCCGGTGCCATGAATTGTGCTTGGCACAAATTGCACAAATCAACTGAACTCTTTTGAACCTTTGACTTAAGGTAGGTACAAGAGCAGGGAATCTGAAGCACGTTTAACTCCTTTCAAACCTGGAAACTGAAGGTATGGTGCTTTTTGGAAGACATGGAAGTGAGGAGACTTAATAAGGACATGCTGAGGATAGTGTAAGGGAATTGCTCCTGAATGCACCAAGGCGCAACCTTTGTTGGAACCACTCTGGGTATGGCCTGCACTTTATCTACCTCCTTCCAACAGCCTTGGAGGGCTTGGTCAAAACAGTTCATTACTGTTTTCTAAGTTCTTTTTCATTTTTAAGTCCTAACATTGTTCAAGTTATTCAACCCATGTTTTCATTTAGTCTTGCTATTACTATAAAGTAGATTAATCCACTGGGAAAGAGGCATGGATTGCATGGTGTCAGTGTTGGGGGTTGGGGGAGACTAAGAGGAGGGTAATCAGGTGATGACAAATGCATACAGTTGCATATTTTGAATCTGCAGTAAATTCCATGTATCAAGTTCCATTTCACTCTGTTCTCCCTTCAATGAACTATGTGCTGCAGTGAAATATCTAGGAAACTTGAATGGTGCTAGACGTGTTTGCAGTTAGGAGAGCATTGCAAAACATCTCTTAGTGGTTGTCAATTGGTGCAATCAAGGTCTAAATTTGTCCTTTTCCTGTTCCTTTAAAGCGGGTTGCATTTACAGATAATTAGAGGATATCTGTTATGTTTTCCTTGGATGTTCTCCTAGCTCATGGGAGACTACTCTGCACAAAGAAATCCAAGAGCAGTAATACTGTGCGCTTACTTTCTTTCCTCTCTCTTTAGTCTTGAAATACAACTGAAGTTTAGACTCTAGGAACATCAGAGCGGAGTCCTATTGTCAGTTCTGGAAACATAGTCACTACTAAAGAGTTTTGGAAAAAGGAGAATCCCAAATTGTAGGTCACTGTTCGTGGGATCAAAGTTAAATCACAGGATGACTTTGAGAGTAAAGCAAAGGCATAGGAGGGGCCAAACAAAGTAGTACTGGGTGTGATTTCTGAAATGCTTCAGGATTTGGGCTTGGGAATCCGTGTTGGAGCAATGCTGCACGCGTTGAGTCAGGTAGATGAGTCAACGATAGGCATCTGTGCTGGAGGATGGCAAAGGTGTCCGCTGGGATCAGATGTACAAAGACAGCCACAAGTATACATCTTCCTGGCCAACATTGTGAAAGGAAGAAATGAAAGGTGAACGTAAAGGACACATGATTGTGGATGGTGACCAAGTGCAATCATTATTCAGACATAGAACAAACACAGCTGTTCCTGGAGTTTTAGACCACAGAGTCCACAAGTATTTTATAATATGCACATTTAGATTCCTCTTCTATGCCTTTGTACTGACAGTAGTTGTAAGTTACTACTTCTTTTGTTAAACGTATCATTTTAGGAAGTAATATTCTATAACCATTTGAAAAATCAAAAACAATTTTCAATCCTAATACTTATCTGCTCTCATATTGGACCAGTAAACATGAACAACAAGAAGACCAGAAAAGCTACGTGGACCATGTTTGTACTCTTGTCTCTGTCCTTATCCTCTCTCTGCTCAAGGGAACATCTGATCAATGTTTGCTCACCATAAGTAATGCAGGGAGGAAGAGGAGAAGTTAATTTATATGCAAGCCCATGAATGAGTCACATACAATGTCAGTTGCCACCTCCAAACCCCACTTGTAGCCTCCAAACCCAAATTGGAGGGAAGGAGCAGAATAAAAACTTGGCCATTTAGTAACATAGGAATGATGCACTTAGAACCAGGAAGGCTAACACTGGTTACAAAATGATAATGTAGCAATTTACAAGCTACTCAAGCCTGAACCCTCTTCTCATCACCTCTCTCCCATATTCCCCAATGATAAAACCCTCACAACCAACCCAGGAAAAGCTGCAGGGACTTGTGCCCTGATTTCAGAAGATGTCTGATGGAAACATAATTCCTTTTCTAACACAGGATGAGGCAAAATTGAACATGAAAATTCATCAGCACACGTGTGTGTTGCTACATCGGGGATGGTTGTCTGTTAAAATATGAAGTTTCCGTTGTCATTTTAGCTGTTACATTTCTTTGAAATAAAACTTTCAGAACAAAATAATTGGACTTTTAGAAGCAGTGTGCGGGGGTTGGGAAGGGGAAATGTGGAATATAGAAGGGTGATTTTTTTAATTTGTTGAATATGGACTTACAATTAAGGGGGAATCATTATCAAACAATCAAGAACAAATGTATATTCACATAGCAAGCCAAGGCTGATGCCATTCCATGGTTCCCTCCTTGGGTTTAGAAGGGTGATTTTTAACTGTAGCTTCCCATTAGACAAATTAGTGGAACTGTTTTCAAGTACTAATGTGGTAAACTTGATTCGTGCCCCCAGAGGTGCTGAGGTTCAATTGTTCTGTGCTGGGACTCCAGCCTCAGCATTTTTTCAAGGTTCCACAGGTCTTCCAACAAGCAATCAAATTGACAAATGCTCTGCCAGTACTGTGATGAAATAGCTTCCTGGGAAAGGTGGGACTTAACCGGGAGTTTGAGTTGAAATTCATAAACTATTCCAGTTAGCCCACTTCTTTGTT
The DNA here is from genome assembly GCA_004027875.1 of Aplodontia rufa. NCBI lineage: Eukaryota > Metazoa > Chordata > Mammalia > Rodentia > Aplodontiidae > Aplodontia > Aplodontia rufa. The sequence continues at coordinate 20,969 of PVKS010027825.1, forward strand.
TTTATTCTGTACTAACCAATACTAATGCTTATCTATTCTCATACTGAACCAGAAAACACGAAGAACAAGAAGACCAAAAAAGCTATGTGGACCATGTTTTTACTCTTGGTTGTAATTTGGCTTCTCATTTTGATATCACTGCAGCGTAAGATCAGGTCATTCCTGTTAACACTAGAGATGATTGCATGTCTAATTGCATATGAATCAATAAAATGGCTTCTTGAATTAACTTTGATCTCGTTCGCAATTGATTAGTAGCATTCATCTTCCAAGTCTGCTTAGTTCTGAAGCCCTGGAAGCTTGGGATTTTAGGGCTGTCAGCCAGATAAAAATTGCAAGAATACACTGAAGAGTCGTAGCATGTGATTCATGCCTTTGGTTTTCTTTTAACAACATGCAATGCAAACACTAAGCATTCTATGGGTGAAATGTCATCTTGATGGACCCAAGAATTTTTTATATTTCTTCATAGAACTTGGCAAATTTTCTGCCAGGTATGGTGGTGCATGCATGTAATTCCAGCAACTCTGGAGGGTGAGACAGGAGAATCACACATTTAAAGCCATCCTTTGCAACTCAGTGAGGCCCTCAGTAACAAAGCAAGACCCTGCTTCAAAAGAAAACAAAAAGTAGAAAGGGCTATGGCTGGAGCTTAGTTGTACAATGCCCTCGATTCATCACCAACCTGCCCCGTGATGCCAAAGAGAAGAATTTAACAACTTTTATCAAGTTTATTCATAAATTATTAATCCAGATATGAAAGTAAACATTAAAATATTTTTTTGACATTTAAATCGCTCTGAGCTTGACGCAGTGTCATCTCACACATGACAGTTTTTCTCTTTGGACATGAGTCTTCCTTAATACAAAATAAAGGAGTAGGGTTATATGGAATTATCTCTGGATTCCTTCTAGCTCTAGAATAATATACACAAATGCAAGTATGGTCCATTTGTTTAACAAACTTTTCTATTTAGAACCCTTCTAGGTTTATAGAAAAATTGAGGTGATAGTAGGATTTCACATATTGTTAGCATCTCACATGAGTATGTGCACTTACTACAATTAATAAATACATGAGTACATAATTACTAACCAAAGACAATACTTTGCTCAGTTTTTACCTAAGATTCTTTTGCCTTCCAGGATACCCCCAAAGTATCACCTTATATCGGGTCTCTTCGTACTTCTCTTGGTCATGATGCCTCTCTGTTCTTGTTTTTGCTAACCTTGATACTTTACATTTTACTGGTCAGGTATTTTGCAGAATGTCCTTGAATCTTATTTTTTTTTTTATGATCATACTAGGCTAATAGGTTTTGAGTGAAGGCCATTAGAACAGAAACAATTTTATTACATCATGTTAAGGAGACATACTTCATCACCCAGCTAAGGTAGTGTTTGTCAATAGTTTGTCTACCAAAAATTCACCCTTCCCTGCCCTTCTTATAATACATGTACTCTGAAAAAGGAAGTCACTGTCAGTGGCTCCCACCTCAGGAGGGGAGTGATGCTCCACCTCCTGGAGAGCAGAGGAACTCTGGAGTAATTATGTAAATGGTTCGGACTTCTCCTGTAAGTGGGATTTGTCACTCCCCATGTATTTACCATTCGTTTATATCAGCACGGACTCATGGACATTTATTTTACACTTTGAGTCATAATTCAATATGATGCTATTTGTTTTTGCTTCCCAAGTTGTTCCACATTTGTCCACTGGCAGCTCTTTCAGTTGGCTCCTGTGTCTCTTTTCACATGTCTTCACGGTATGTTATAGTGCCAGGGACTGAAGCAGGGCCTAACCCCTGCTAGGCAAGTGCTATGCTCCTGAATTATCCCCAGCCGCACATCCTCACCATTGATCACTGTGTCTGTGTGCATGCGTGTGTGTGCGGTTTCCGGCACTGCCACACACTCCAGGACACCCCTGTGTATTTCCAGCTCCCGTTTCAGAATTGAATGTTTCTCCAAGGAACCCTGTTTCTATTTGCTGGTCAGGATCCGGGTTCTAAGTGAACTCCTTGCTGCTGAGCTCCCACTGTCTGCAGGCATGCTCACACAACAGACCAAGGAGATGTGTGTTTGTATAAACTAACACGTGTATGTACAAATACCTATAAGCATTTCTGCGTGTAGCCAACTGCATCGATATTACTCTCTATATAAATTCATACTGATGTCTATAACTCCAATCCCTTACAACATAGATCATTCTAGACTTTTCCACTTATCTATGACCTCTACTGCAACAGTGAGAAACCTGGCACCCACCGTCTGCCATCTGTTTAATTGTATGATTGGGGAATGCACATATGGAGGTACCACAGCCATTAGCCCATACCCCCTGAGAAACGACTTCACCAACCATAGTACAGTGGTTATGTGTAATTCCGTTGGCCTTGACACTCAGACTCTGTTATTTCCAAAGATTAGAATAGCGCCTTCCCTACATGGCCCCCAACCTCATCGTGAATTTGTTTCATACTTTTTTTTTATTTTTATTTTTTTTTATTTTTTTATTTTTTATTTTTTTTTAAGAAAGAGGGACAGTGAGAGAGAGAGAGAAAGAGAGAAACAACTTTATTTAGTTTTTCACATGGCCTTAGTTGCTCCAACACTCAGTTGTGTACGTGGTGCTGGGGTTTGAACCCAGGTCCTCAAGCTTACAAGGCAAGCTCCGAAACCGCTGAGCCACCGCTCCAGCCCCTGTTTCATACTTTTAACATGTGTTAGATTGTGCTTGGTCCCATTCCGCAGTCCATCTTTTGATCCTTTGACTTCCAATATTAGTTTTAAATTTGTATACATTAATGTTTGTTTTTTTTTGAGTAAATTATTTTGATCACTACTTTTATAACTATTACTTGCATTGTAGTGATTCATCAGTAAATAAAAATCATGTACATAAACATCTCTAATGTGTGGTCTGGTGGCATTCCAGAGGGTAATTCTTTCTGGAAATTCAATCTGAAAGATGATAAACAGCATAAATATATGTGAATGTATAGACAGGTTGATAGACAGACAGACACACACATACACACACACACACACACACACACACACACACACACTTTGTTGCTGCCTTCACAGTCCCATGGCCAAAGTTCTTGATTGCATATAACAACCCAGTGCTATAAGCAAATAACTAGTCATTAACAGTTTGGGGAAAAGAAAAAGACTTTGGAAAGGAAATCATTAACATTAGAAACATAGTCTTTACTCCTTCTTTATCTGTTATAAATACTGTTGAAATACTTCTATCCTGTTTGCAAGTAGAAAGATAAGTATAATAATATCCCAGGTGCCAACCATTGAGATTTAAGTTATCCTGATTGAGCCTAAAATTTGCTTTATCATCCCTTTTCCTTTAAATATTTATCCTTAGGTACTTTGAAGTAAATACCAGATGAAAAGTCATCATTATATCTACCAAAATTAGCAGTAATTTCTTAACATGACTATTAATACCTAAGTTCTGATTGTCTAAAAAGCACTTCCAGACCTGGCTCGTCTAACTTCTGAGACAAGCAAGGTTCCATTCCATTGGTTGTTGTCGCTTTTAACTTTGATTTTCTTGCCCTTATCTCACCTGACCCCTGTGTGGATCAAGTATCATGCAGGGTGCATCAAGTGATTTGTCTTCTTTCGGGTCTTTGATTTGTCCCATTGGCTTCCTGGGGTGATACATGGTGGTAAGCTCCTTATCAGACTCAGGTTCAGCTTCTGGAGAGCTGCTCTTCACAGTGGGTGTTGGCTGCAGGTGACATTACCCCGGGAGGCCAACAGGGTCTGAATCTCCCAACCTTCAGTAGTGCTAAGAGCCATTAGTGGGGTCATGTGATCACAATTTATCACTACTGTGTAGTTCTCATGAATCTTCCATCTGACGGTGTCACCCAGTGACCATTATTGTTGCAATCAGTTATTTTGGGCATTACAAAATGGTGATTTTTTTTTTTTTTTGGTTCCATGGGTTGAACCCAGGGGTTAGCCACTGAGCCACATGCCCAACCCGTTTTTTATATTTTATTTTGAGACATGGTCTTACTAAGTTACACAGGGTTTTGCTAAGTTGCTGAGGCTGGCTTTGAACTTGGTGATCCTTCTGCCTCAGCCTCCCGAGACACTGGGTTTACAGGAGTGTGCCACTATGCCCAGCTCCAAAATGGTGACTTTCCAATCTTGTCATTCATCCCACGTGTGTGAACTAGAATTCCTGTTGAAAGAATAATTTCCCTGTCTCATCCATGACGACTTGGCTATCTTAAATTACATGTTCTACAAAAAACGCAAGATTAATACTAAAGTCTTTTTCTTCCATTTGCCAATATTTAGAGAAAGAAATTGGTGTTCTAATTTCTTTGTGACACTCATTGAGATGTTTGTTATGTAAGTATACAGGTATATTTGTATGTATTTTCATTAATTTATCATAATATTTCTTGTTAGTTTAAACTGATGTTTTTAAACAACATTTTGTACATTTCAATTGTAAGCATCATTTTTTTTCATAATGCAAAAATAAAGATGAAAATGTCTTGATTTTTGTCCATGGGTAACTTTGATGTGATACGATAGACTAGGTTAATCTTCCTTGTTTGGGGGCATAAGAAAAAAATTAAAAGATGCTGTAGCCTTATTTTCCAGGAGTCTTAGTTTTACTGAGAAATAATATTTAGGGTCCACTACAAAAGAACTTCATTGCTTTTGTGCCATAAAGTATCTATTTTATAACAGCAAATATCATGATTACTTACTGATGTTTCCAATTCAGATTTCTATTGCAGGGTTCTTCTTAAACCTCTTTAAGCATATCCTGTGTTTCTTTTATCTTACTCCAGAAAGCGTGATTTCTAGTAACATTAACAAAATTACTTGCTTGTATTACTCCATAACATGCATAAAACAATTTCAAAATAATAGTATCAACACTGCTGCAAACAATTGGATTACAAAATGTATTTCAAGCCTTGCTTTCACTATTGTCTTTTGAATATTAGCTGCAGAGGATGTATAGTCAAAATACTGTGCTTTAAAGTCACCTGAATTCAAATGTCTGTGATTATGCCTTCAAATTCACACACAGTTCTGTGTATTCACAATAGTTTTATAGTTGAATGAATCAATATTGTCTTTTACTGTTTGGGATTTTGACTTAATGTTACAGAATTGTTCCTTCCTCAGCTATTGAATGTGTTTACTCAAGTGCCTTATCAGATCTTTGAGATTTCAGCTTTAACATTTAAATCTCTTTTTCATTTAGTTTCATTCTAGCTTACCATGTGAAGTGTGTGATTCATTATTTTTCTTGTTGGGTGTCTATTGTCTTCAACACCCCCCCTTTCAATTGTTATGAATTGAGTCAGGTCACCTCCCAAAACAGATGTTGAAATCCTGACCCTCAATACTTCAGATGTGACCTTCTTTTTGGAAACAGGACTTTAAAGAAGCAATCATGTTGAAATGAAGTGTTTAAGGAGGGCACTCCTGGGGATAATTACAATATCCAGAATATTTACACATTTTATACACATTTTATATTGATTTGTTAAAATCTTGTAAGTCTGTTCAAAAAATAAAAAAAAAAAGGAAGCACTAATCCAACTTGACGGATGTCACTATAAAAGGGGAAAATTTGGATACAGAGATGGAAAAACTTAGAGGAAAGAGCTAGTGAGGAGACGCAAGGAGGAGAGATGTCCATAAGGACACTAAGGACTGTTGGAGGATCCCTGGAGCTAGGAGAGGAGCCTGGGACAGATTCACCCTAGTGATCTCAGAGGACACATGTTCTCACCGTCACATGGTTCTGGTCTGAAGGACCTTGAGAGAACGGCGACCCAATGTGGGGAACACTTTTATGTATCACTAGAAAACTCACACACTCAACTGATTTGAGGCATCATTGTTATCATGTATCAATCCTATTTGATCAGTAGCTTGTGCATACTTGTGAACTTCATATTTTGCTCCATTTGCATTCTCAATAAAATTTTTTTAATTAAAAGTAATCTATACTGTGTTTTAGCATCCAGTAGAGCTCTGCTACCTCTGTGGTCTTTTCCGTTTTGTAGTTTCATTTCAAGCTCTTTCTTATTTTACCATATGGAGTTTTAAAAACCTGTTAATTTCAG
>PVKS010027826.1:0-16202 GCA_004027875.1 Aplodontia rufa
TTTTTTTTTTCAGAGACAGAGGCAGAAAGAGAAAAAGAGAATCAATTTTATTTGTGTTTTCATCTGACATTTATTTCCCCAACACTTAGCTGTGTATGTAGTGCGAGGGTTTGAACCCAAGTCCTCACACGTGCCAGGAAAGTGCTCTAAGTGCTGAGCTACCTGCTCCAGTCATGCCCACTTTCACCTCGTCTATAACATAGTCCTTGAAACTCTAGCCCGAGCAATTAGGTCAGAGAATTAAAGAGATATGAATAGGCAAAGAAAAGATCAAACTCTTGCCATTTCCTGTTGACATAATTATGTCTGTATACTTGGGTATATTAGAATAAATGTATACACATGAAAGAGGTAAAATAACAATGGTTTGGGAGTCATGAGGTTGGGAAGTGCTGGGGCAGATGTTGGCCAAAATATATTGTTGTATTATGTCCATCTATAAATCTGTTAGAATGAATACCATCACTGTGTATCATTATAATGCACCAATAAAAAATTGTTATCAGCTCATTAATGAAATAATAGTTTTAATGAGATAAGAAATGATAATGTGTTTCTTTTATTGAATGTTCTGGTTTTCTTTAATTGTACAAACAAGTTCCACAAACGGTTCCGTTATTATTTCAGAATGGAGTTGTTTCACATTGACTTACAGTTATGAAAATCTTCTAATAGAATGTTAATTTTTAAAGTTTTTCCAATACTATACATTTCCCTGTTACTATTAATTATGGTCCTAAAATAGATTCCAGGGGAAGAACTTAAGTTTGAGAAGTGATATTATATTTATCTTCTTGTACATAAATGTTTACTTGTCTTTTCTAAGATTTCTAACCATTACACCTGATTTTTTTTTAACCTAAAAAGTTTGGCAACTTAAGTTTTGAACCTTTGAATTTGAAAATAGATTATTTTAAGGAAAAGGAATTTAATTGTTATCAATGGTTTTCATTTAATTTCATAAACTTCGTTGCAGTGATTATGTGAGAAGTGTTACCTTTCAATTTTTGCTTAGTTTTTGTATTTATAAAATAATGCCCCAGATACTGTAGTACTTTTGAATTAGAAAATAAACATTGTTGAAAAATAAAGCATACACTATTCTCATGAAATTCACACTGAATTCATTTAGAGGTCAAAGAAAATTTAGAAGGAATTAAACAATAAACGATACTACAGATGTTTCTTTTGTGGGCATTACGGGCACTGTGTATAACTTGACAATGAAAAATGGGAACCTAGGAAATTGTTAAAAGCTTTGGAAGTTAGAAATATATGTAGTTCAAAATTATCATGGTTTCTTCACCTCTGTTGGGGTCTGACCTTTACTTTATCAGCTGCCCTGGATCTTGTTGCTGTTTGCATAAGCTCCTTTGGGAAGGGCTGCTAGATTGTATATTGTTAAGCTTGAAAAACAGGTGTCCACACGGGCTTCAGATGTTTCCAATTGGTGTCACCTGCCAATTATTCTAGATCCTTCAAGGGGTGCACGTAGAGGCCTACTGATCAAACTTGAGCCTCTGAAATCCAGGTGTGTCAATGAAGGAGCTAATGTAGAGAGGCCTCGAGGGGGCGGGGTGAAGGCCCTTAAAGAAGAGACTCCAGCCAGCAGTTGGGGGCTCTTCCTTTGGGAGGGAGCTCTCATACTTTGTTGCTGGACTTGGTGTCCCTGCCCCTTTGGAATATGAGCTCTTGTCAGCAGCCGAACCTGCCTATGCTTTGTTCCTGAACTTCCCAGCCTTCAGAACTGTGAGAAATTGCTGTCCATGTTTGTTCTGAAATAGAGTCTTGAAGCGTTGCCTTGACTTGTTTGAGATTACTTAATGTTAGGCATTTTTTCTTAGCAGTACAAATGAACATTGCCTTGAAAGAGAGATGTGAAGCATGGATGTATAAAAAGGAAGAGTAAAGTTTGGACAAAGAAAGACCGTTTCGGGCCTCCAGCCTGTGATTTTTCTCATCCCCAGCCCGTCCCTCAGGTCAGAACCCTGCTGGACCAGGACACACCTCCATGAACATATATATTACAACTGAATATTTTGCCTAAAAGTAACTTGACTGTGATTTTTTTTTGTAGTTATCTTTATGGCTGCCTTTTATAGAAACTAAATTTCAACGAGTATTGTAATATACTAAGTATAGTTATGGAAATTCTCTTATGTTACTTGTTTTAAAAACATATTTCTGTTCACTTTCAGTACACAATTACCTTAGTTAAATATCTCACATTTTTTAATGATAAAGTTAGTAAGAAAGGGCTTCATTGTTTCTTGTGAAGACTATTTTAAAATATTTCTCCATAGTCTGAGTTTATTTGTATTGAATTCTAGATTTGCTTACATTACATCCATCAACTAGCTTATATGTCCAAATGATGTTTCTAGAAAAATAAGCTTAAAATATGTAATTTATAATTGGCAGGCCACTGGGCTTCAAGGTCAAATTTTATATGTGTCATCTCATTGCTGTAAATCTCTGTTTTTGCCTTTACCAAATTGGAATTGCAAAAGGTGCTTTTAAACTTCAAAAGCCTGTCAGTTTTGATATGTGAGGATAATTCTAAAGATATAAAATTCTCCCCCACCTGTCCCCTCTGCTCTTTTCCATTTAAAAAAAAAAACCACAAAAAACAAGGAGAAAACAGATTTCTATATATAGACAATACAATAAGGAGATCAGTGATTTGTGAACAGTAAACCATAAAGCAACATCCCCTATAATCAATCAGTACTTCATGGCTCATTAAAATAAAGCATTCAATTTACCAAGCTGGCAAAGAGTAGTGAATTTCAGTTTGAATTGTTCACATATCCAAACCCATTTTTGGTCTTTTATTAGTAAATTACATGATTAGTTCTTTTTATTCCCCATTGCTTGTCTTGGACACAGAAAGGGAACTTTAACTTTTGATTATATATAATGAGTAGAATGTCTATGGGTCCTATTTCATAGAGGCAGTGGTTGTGTTTTTATGACACAAGGTTTGAGATTGACTAAATTAATCATAGGTTTGACACCCTTCACTAGATGACTGTCTTTTGATGCTTTCTGTAAAGCTGAGCCTTGTGTAACTGATGGGTTAGTTTGTGAGAACACTCAGCGATTGTTGAAAGTTTTTGAAGACCACTAATACCTTACCTATTTTCTAAGATGTCTTGTAATTTTCATTCTTTCCATTTAATTCAAAATGAATCAGTTTAACATACTGCCTTTTATAGACATATGCTTTTATTTCCTTTTAGAAATGTTTAGCCTTCTCACTTTTTAATGTGTTGTATTTGATAGTTTATCATTTGAGAGAATGCTGGATGTCATTGTCTGTGACAAATCTCTGTACTTGGTGGGTCTGCATTTGATCTGATTATGTGCAGTGCCCTAGAGAGCTGCCTAGTGATGGTAGTTATTTCTTTAATCATCAGGTAGCTTAAGTAGGAATTCTTTGGTTTAGTAGAAGTTAAAAGTATTAAAAAGCAACTAAATGCTCTTAGAGTTCAAGATAACTATTATTGAATCAAAGTTAGTCAAGGATTAAAATGTATAGATTCTCATCTGCTTTGATAAGAAATCTTTAATAAAGAAAGGTTTATTTTTAAATGGTAGATTTTTATAAAAATAAAGGTTGAAGTGAGAATATGTATCAATGACTAAATAAATAAGGTGTTGCTGCTTTAGATTTCAGAAATAGTTATCTATTATAAGCCCTGGATATCTTGGATTTTAGTTCTGTCTCACTTTTGTAGGTTAGATAAGCTGAAGCATTTTATTCCATGAGTTTTCGTAAACCTTACAGTAAAATTGGATGAAAATGTGCAGTAACCATTTACTCTTAAATTTTCTGTTATGATACTTTTTATTAGAATCTGAGCAGCAGGAATCCGTAAAACAAGAAACCTTGAGATATAGTAGGCAAAAGTTACATTCCCCTTTCCTGTTCTTTTTTTTCCTCTCCTCCCTCTTTCTCTTCCTCATTCCCTCTCTCCTTTTTTCCCTCCCTTCCTTTCTTTCCTTATTTTTTATTTTTATTTTTGGTATTGAGCATTGAACCCAGAGACACTTTACTACCAAGCTACATTCTCAGTCCATTTTATTTTTTATTTTGAGGCAAGATCTCAGTAAGTTGCTGAGGGTCTACCTAAGTTGTTGAGATTGGCCTCAAACTTGTCATATTCCTGGACCAGCCTCCTGAGTTCTTAGAATTGCAGGTATGCACCACCACACCTGGCTGTATTTTTGTATTCAAGGAAATCATTAAGATATTTTTTTTCTCGGGAAACAAAGCCCCAACAGTACAACAAAAAACATCATAGTGCAGAATAGCAGAGCGCAATTTCCAGTTCTGTTGGAAAGATACTTTGTATAAATATAATAGCTTTGACCTCATTCACTAGGTACATACATATTTTTACTTGAAGTTTTCCAGATTGTTACTTTTTAAATATTCTTGAATTCCCTCAGATTGTAACAGATCTAAAGTATGCTTATCCATCTATTTTTAAACTCCCAGTTAACATTTGAAGAAGAGTTGTCTTTCCTCTTTCAACTGTTTAAAGCTTCAAAAATTTATGAATAATAATTTGTATATATTATATATTTGTTCTTTTAGAAGAGAGGCAGAGATAGAGGGGAGAGGGAGAGTATGTGTGTGTGAGAGAGAAAGAATCAGTTTTACTTATCTGTCCTTTGTTTCTCCAACACTTAGTTGTGCATGTGGTGCTGTGGTTTAAACATGGGTCATCACACATGCGAGGCATGCACTCCAGCCTGAGCCACTGCTCCAGCCCAACCCCATTGCCATCATATTTAAGGCACAATGATGTCTCCATGTTTCTTCTTTTTTCCTCAGGAGTTTCGGCTATTCAGAATCTTTTGTGGTTCTATAAATGTTTTAGGATGAGTTTTTATATTTCTATGAAACTTCCCGTTAGACCTTTGGTAGGGATTGCATTGAATATGTAGACTGTTTTCAATAAGAGATGGTATGGAAGTAGTAAAAGATTATATTTTAGCAATGTCAGTTTTTCTAACCCATGAACATGGAATAGAAAAATGGAGACATCACCTTTCCTGTTTTCAAACTAAATTACAAAATTATAATAATAAAAACAGGCCTTTAGATCTGTTACATTTAGAGGGATAAAGAAACTCAGATTAATAGAATAAAACAGAGAAGCAGAAATATGCAGAGGCACATGTAGTCAACCAATCTTAAAGAAATGTGCAAAGAATGTATATTAGGCAAAGGACAGTTTTGAATAAATGATGTTGGAAAAGCATCCACATGCAAAAAAATACAATTGGGCTTTTAGCACACAAAAATAAACTCAGAGTGTATATATCCAAAGTAAATGAAGTCAGTATGTTGAACCGATCCTGCGTTTCTATGTTCCTTTCAGCTTTATTTACAATAGCCAAGTTATGTAGACAACCTAAATGTCCATTGGCACATAAATGGATAAAGAAATTGTGGTACCTATTGTCATTCTAAATTAAAGCCGATTCTCCAAGGAAAACTAGAAAACAAAATACTGCAGTGGGAATATTTTTCCCATAGATAATCAAGGGCATATTGTTTGAAGTTGAAGTAAGGGAAACTTTTTAAAGACAGAAGCAAGGATTTTGTTAGGCATTTTGAAACAGTAATTCTTAGAATGTTTAATAACAAGAGTGTCATCAGTTTAAGTTGGAACATTGTTTGGGAAGATGTCCTTGGGGAAGTACTTTTTGTATAAGGTGGTGGTAGTCTTTGTGTAAGTTTGCTGTTTTGACCAGGTTTTTTTCTTTTTAATAGTTGCATGAGTCAGTCATTCATAAAACCCTTTCTTTCATCATCTCCCCAATTTATTTTCTTTTTGTTGTTGTTATGGTTGAAATAAATGACTTCATTTTGATTCAGACAACTTCCACAATATATACAATGGAATGGTGCTCATTCAGCCTTTAAAGAGAAGAGAAAATACTGCTGTTTGTGACAACATAGATGAACTTGGAGGGCATTATGCTAAGAGAAATAAGCCAGGTGCAGAAACTCAAATTTTTCATGATATCTATACATGGAATACAGAAAGTCAAATTTAGAGAAACAGAGCAGAATAATGGTGGGCAGGGGCTGGAGGTTTGGGGTAATGGAAATATGTTGGTTAAGGGATATAAAGTTTCTGTTTCGTAGAGTGAATAGTTCTGGAAATCTAATGTGCACCACGGGTTGTATTGCTTATAGTATTGTATTCTTGAATTTGATGAGAATAGGTCTTAAGTATTCTCAACACACACTCATTAACTTTGAAATGATGGACACATTAGTTAGTTTGACAACAAAATTCATTACACTGGGTACGTTCATGCCCAATCACCAGATTGTACATCTTAAATGTATTAAAAATTTTGATTTATCAATAATTGTTCAATAAACTTAGAGGGAGAAAGGATACAACGAGTATCCACATTTTTCCTGTATTTGATTGTTTTATGTACCAAATAAACTGTAAATACTAATGAAGTTTTAAGTTTCTAAACTGTATTATAACCAACTTGGAGCACAATCCATAAACAATTTGAATTCATTTGATTTCCTTAAGTTTTTACAAAATAAATCCTTCATAAATATGAAACTCTTTCCATACATGTAATCATATCTAAGATGTTTGTCAAGCCAAATTTGTGATTCTTTAGGAAAAGAGATATTTGGAATAAGCATATGCACCTTCTACGTTTTCTTCATTTATACGTGATACTATTTTAATTGTATAAATATTTTTGACTACACAAGCTGTTTCTGATACAAATATGTTTAAAATTCCCTAATAAGATTATGGTTTATTGTGTTTTTTCCATTAATGCTGACCGTGTTAATGTTTGTGTTTTCACTCTTCATTGCTAGGCACCTGCAAGTTCATTATTTGTGTCTTGTGTTTAAAAATATATATTCCTCACTCTTTTTTATGCTCTAAAGTTCAAATGCCATTTTCTTTGATATTAATCATACCACATGAATTGTTTGTAGTTTGTAGTTTTGTGGTATATTTTTCTCATCAATTTTATTAATGTTGCATTAGGTACAATTTTTCTGAATAGTAGTTTTTTCTGTATAAATAATATGCCTTTAATAGGTTAGTGTACAGTATGTGTATTTATTGTCTAATAATATATTTGGACTTATTCCTGCCATCCTTTTGAGTAGTTTTTTTACTCTCATTTTTTTTCTTTTGTTTTTCTGATTGATTTGAACTGATAATAATTTCTATGCTTTTCCCAGTTCCATCTTGGATGTTTTCAAAGGCATGGAATTTACTCTCATTTTATATTTGAAAGAGCATCATGAACAATGAGATTTTGTGGAGTGGCTTTGTACTCAATAACCACTTTTTTTTTCTAGTTTTCTCCCATCATTTCTTATATTCCATGCTGCCCATTTCTTTCATTTTTCTTTTCAGCAAGTGTTTGTGATTAGTGAAGTCTCTTAGTGTGTATATGTTATGGTTTAGATATGAGGTGTTTCCCAAAACCTTATGTTTGAGGCAGTGCAGGAAGGTTTAGAAGTGAAATGATTTGGTTAAGAGAGTCTTAACCTAGTTAGTATATTAGTCCCCTGATAGGGATTAGCTGATTGGTAACTGTAGGCAGGTAGGGTGCAGATGGAGCAGATGGTTTGATGGAGGTGTTCCTTTGGGGCTTATATTTCATCAGGGAGAGTAACTCTTTCTCTCTTGGTTTCTTGGTACCATTTCCTGAGCTGCTCATCTCTGTCACATCCTTCCTCTGTGAGGTTCTGTTTTATCTCTTCCCCAGAGCAATGGAGTCGGCTCTCTATGGATTGAGACCTCTGAGACCCTAAGCCGCAAATGAATTTCCTATGAAATTGTTCTTGTCATGTCTTTTGGTTCCTGGAACAGAGAAGTTGACCAAAACAGTTCATATCTTGAAATGTCTTTATTTTTTCCATTACTATAACTTTTAATGACCAGGGCATATTTTCTGCTCATATCACATGTCAACTGTAGGTCAGCTGCATGTGTCTGTTCATTATGGCAATCAGGCTAGAGTCACCACAGTTTAGAACATGCCCTTTTGTAGCAAAGATGAAAGATCTAAACTCTTACTTAAAGCTTTGCTCTGAAAGGGGTACATGTCATTTCCCTTCTGATGTCATTGGCCACAGCAAATCATATGCCCTGTGTACCCAGCGGGTGGGAAGCAGTATCATTCTTCAGTAAGAAAGCACAGTATATAGTACAAGTCAATATTACAGTTTCAGTTGAAGATGAGGTTCTAGTTTAATTTGTGTTTTAATTCCTTTTAATATTAAAATTATGTCTTGGAAGTCACTATTGCCAAAGAGAACTCTGCTGTTGGTCTAGTTGTCCTTTTTCTTTGTTTTCTATTACTACAAGAATATAACGTTTTTGATACTATTTTGTGATTTTACCTTGATAAGTTTGTGTGTTTGTTTTCTTTTTTATCTCATCCTTTTGTTTCAGGAATGTTTGGTATCTGACAACTCACATCTTTCTTTAGTTCTTAAGATTCGCAGCCATTATTTTATCCTACATTGCATATAATGTTCTCTTTAGTCTCTTCCTGTAGAACTCCTAATAACCAGTTATTGGAACCTCTCAACATGCTCTTTCATGTTGCTTTTAACAATCTCTTCATCTCTCTGTGCCATATTCTAAATGAATTCCCCTGTACTTGTTTTCTGCTTTCTAATTTGCTTTGCCTAGTCTAAAATTTATCACATACATTTAATTTTTATTTGAATAAGTATTTTCCATTTTCTAATAATTCTCTTGATATGTAAAATTCTAATTTCTTTTTTGCCCCCTTGTGTTTCACAATTTATTATATCTAAAGAGATTTTATTACATTTTCTTCCTTCCTTTAGACAGACAGTGTGATATACTTAAATTTATGAGTCTGGAGGTAGTCTGCCTGGGTTTTTCACAACTGCGTTACTCTAAACTATTGTTTAAGACTTTTACCTACATTCTTCATGAATATAATCAGAATAATGTAAGCATTTGTTTCATAAATTATTGTGTAGGTGCAAGATTAAAGTAAATTATTTCCTTAATGTACAATGCTTACAACAGTGCTCAGCACACAGTATATTTTCAGTCGGGAGCTTCAACTGTGCTCACCATTTCTGGTTGTGAGGTTTCATTTTCATGGAGATGTTTCTCTCATTTTGGATTCTGGAAGTGACTTTCTCTTTTCTTGTTTTTATATATTACTTATCATTGATGTGTTTTGGGTGCAAAGAAGGACACTCAATGTCTGAATGTACTGTTCGACTCTGGAAGCTTTTTATTGCCTACTTTTATCTGCATTTTTTCTTTTCATCTTTTGTGAAATTAAAATTGTTTTTAGTCTTATTGCTTCCTATCCCTCTTATCTTGTTTTTGTTTTCTCCTGGGACCTAGGGATTATCATGTTTACATGTTTATTTGAGTAATGTTTTGATTTCTCTGCTTTCTACTTGAACTATGCTTGGTAACGTATAGTATTCTGTTCATTGCTTAGTTCCCATCATCTCAGACAGTCCCATTATTTATGCAGTAGGTATTCAGTAAACATTTGTCTAATCAATATATATATATTGTGGTCTTCTTGTCCTGAACAGTTTCATTGTTGTTAGACTTCTGTTTAATGTGTGTTTGAATCTCTGTGGATTTCTCAGGGAGTAGTGTTTCTGATTGAGTGAGGGACAGTTCTGGTGACTAGTATTCTGATTTCCTGGGAATTAAGTCTTTTTTCATTTCTTGAGGGGCACAAATTCCTAAGATCTACTTTGCCCCATAGTCTGTGAGTCTCTGTGTTAGAACTCCACTTGAGACAGTAACACCAGGGCCCATCCAGAGGCAGGAGGCAGTCACTTCCATACCTGTTTTTTTCCTTCAAACTCAGCAAAATTTGGATATTTATTCTGTGCTTCTCTTTCTTTCTAGTCATATTATTGTTTTATTTAAAAACATTACTTGGGATTTATCCTAGGGGCAGATTTTACTGCTATGCTGCTCATTATAAGCAAACTTGATTGAATCAGCGTAATAGAGTCATAAAATTAAATACCCTAGGTTGCTCCCCCCAAAAGGCCTACAATTGCTCCTCCCTTTTTATTTGGGTAGTGTTTTCTCCCTTCTTCTTTCTCCATTTTTTTTTATTGAGAGATTTATTAAAGAACAGCCATACAAGTTTTTCACAAAATAAATATAAAATGTGTATAGATTCTGGATATTAGAATTACCCCCAGGAGTGCCCCCCCAATTACCCACCCTTATCCCTCCCTTCCCACAATATCCCTAAAAAAGTATTATGTTGTATAACATTACACTTTATCTGGATTTAACACATGATACTAGACCAACTTTCTCACTGGCCAGGGTCTAGATCCAGCCTCCACAGATGAGTAGAGACATTCGACCCTTGGTTCTCTCTGGGTTAAGCTGATTTTACTCAGCATAATTTCTTCCATAGCCATCCATTTACCTTCAAAGGCTGCAATAGCATTGTTTCTAATTGCTGTGTAGAATTCCATGGTATAAATGTACAACAGTTTTTGGATCCATTCATCCGGTGAGGGACATCTGGGTTGTTTCCATAATCTATGAACATAGATATTGCAGTGTCACTATAATGTGCTGATTCTAAATCCCCTGGAAAAATACCCAGGAGTGGAATAGCAGGATCATATGGTGAGCTCATATTTTCAATTCTACATATTTTAATCACTGCATTACATTTTCCTATGCTATTATAGGCATGTCTTTTTTTAAAAAGAATTTTATATAATTGTAATTTTAAGAATCTGGGATCATTTTTTGAGTTTAGAAGAGAAGGGTATATTTTCCTAATTAGCCATATTAATTCAATTTTCCCACTTATTTTTTTTTAATTTAAGAAAAAAATCTTTTTTTCTTCTTCTTTCCTCTTAATTTCTCTTTGAGAGAGACTAGGGATTAAAGAACAGTTATTTGGACAGCGATACTGGCCCTTTAGAATAAATTAATTGCTTATATTCTATCACATTTTTTTCATGATTAATCTGCAAATTTTCTTCCTTTTCTTTTTATTCAGTTTGAAACTTTTGTTTTTTGTATCAAAGGTTAAAAATGTATGATGGTAGCAAAAGTTTGATTATACCCCTATCAAAAGCTACAACAACCTGCAATACAGAGGTGAGAGCTGAAGCCAAGAGAACAATTAATTCTAGAGTCCCCTCTTTTCTCTTTCAGTTTATGTATTATGGCTTTTCTTCCAAATTAACTAACTTCCATGTCTCCTGGACATCACCAATTAATTGAATCTTCTTTTTTTTAGCCTAGGGGTCTAGCATTGGTAGTTCAGGCTTTTGGTACTATCAGGAAATGCCTGCTTATTTGTTTTAAAGTATGGTCAGATTTAAGTATTATATCACACGTCCACATGATTTTTAGGTATGTAAAGCAGTACTGTGTGTATCTACTTGATACAATGTGAAGAATATTCTATGTGACACTTAGAGTCAATAAATTTCTTTAAGTTCTTGAGATCTAAATAAGTCTTATAACAAACATTCTCTTTCAGAATCTCAAAGTTTGTTTTTCCACTTTTAGTAGTGGCACATGTCTATAATCCCTGTGACTCAGAGGCTGAAACAGCAGGATCGCAAGTTTGAGGCCAGCCTCATCTACTTAGGGAGAACTTGTCTCAAAATAAAAAAGAATAGGAGATGTAGCTCAATGGTAAATCACCTCTAGAGTAGATCCCCAGTACAAACAACAACAACAACAACAAAAACAGTAGGAAATTCTGCCAAGGCAGCATATGACGCTGAAGTGACCTGAAATCTCCTTTGAGTTGGTTTCTTGTTGGAGTTCTATCAGAGCAAATCCACATTAGATAGTAGATTCTTACTGTGTTCTCTACTTTTAGATCTTTATTGTCCAAGGTTGTTTGTTGGGTTTTGTTGCTTGTGAACCTACTTTAAGGCTTAGAGAAGCAATGCTACATTGTGTTAATGAGATAAACTGTGATCACTGCAGTCAGATCACAATCACATATTCTTATTGAGGGAAGATTGAGAAAGCAGAGTCACACATTTATCTTTCAGAATCAGTTCCAAAAGGGGAGGGAGATTCACCATAGGAAAGAGTTTCTTAGAATCATATCAGTTGGTAAGCCAGATGGTCTGTTTTTAGCAGGCCCTCACCCCTTTTGGCTATTTTTTTGCCCCTTCCCTTTCCTCTCCTCCCTCCCTCCTTCCTTCCCTACCTTTCTTCTTTCCTACTAGAAATTAAGACCTTGTCCCTGAAGTCAGACCCAGCATGAAATGGCATGTCTTCCACTTGATGGCTAAGGTAATGACTTTATCCTCCCATAGCCTCAGTTTCCTTATCTGTATACTGAAGGTGAATAATAATAATGCACACTTGCTAGAGTTGTTGTAAGTAATTGTTTAGCACAGGGTCTGACCTGGTCCAATAAGTATTACTCATTTCATCTGTTTTTATAACCTCTTTAGCCAGAGCATCTGCTTGCTGGCTATATTCCTGATAGCTGTTTGTCAACTTGCTCAGTGTTTAATTACTTAACTCCCTGATGCTGTTATTAATTTTGAATATTTAGTTCAGTTATTTTCAAGCTGTGTAAAGGGTCAATTTTGACCTGAACTCTTATCTTTCTCTTCTGATGCCTGTTGCCAGAATGCCTTTGGCCATGTTTTTACCATCTTTTTAGGGCATCCAGATTAGTGGACAGCTCCTATTTCCAGTTATCAGGTACTACCTAGATCACTGTCCATGTTTGATATCAACCCATATTCCAATCTGAACAGCATTGAAAAGGTGGGGTTTGGGAGTTTAGTGTAGGGAGTCACCAAGTAAACTTGGCTTTGGAGCTGTTTCAAAAAGCTGATACTACAGTTAATACAAATAACCCTGATACCAGGGATGGGATGAGAATGCTATTATGAAACAAGAAGATTAGAGGTCAGTCCTACTTGATCCATTTGTGAATATAAGTGGGTTTTACAACTTCCTAACTTTCTTCCTATGGGCCTGAGCCTCACTTTCTCCCTTGTAACAGTTGGGGCAGTCAAAGGAAATGATAGAAACTGTGTTAAGCTGGTATAATAATTTTGCGCAATCCAGCATGGAAAACAACTACAGCAATGCCTCGTGTGAGGGAGGGGCCCCGTAAGTACCCTAAAATCTTAATTCTAGTTTATCATTAGTAGCCCAGTAGGTCCTGTTGTTGCTTTTCTTATTTCTGTTGCTCATGCTTTTGTTGTGATTGGTTTTGTTATTTTTGGAAAGTGAATGGGAAAAAGCTGATTATCAGATTTAAGGGCATTTTTATCCTATCTTGTGAACAAGCAGAGCATGTCCTACGACCTGCATGCAGTCATTGGCTGAAGTAAAACTTTTATTTTCGTGGTATATTGTATTATTTTGAACTTTTGCTGCTGCTCCTTGGAGAAGGATTGCCTGGCCCTGTTGACTTGAACTTGGCCATGTGACATTAGTCTCCATCATACTGAAATCTACTGACTGTTTTCACTTATATTTTGTAGATAGAAGTGACATTAATTACACCTGAATGGAAACTTTAAAAACTGATTGCAGCCTGCAGTTTTTCTTGTCTTTTCCTCTGTCATGAATCTCATCATGTCCTAGAGGGAAGAAGCCCCCTCAGCCTTGGCCTTGGAGTGGAGATTACATAAAAAGAAATCTTCTCTTACCGTTTTAGTTTTTATTATTCCCACAAAACCTAACATTGTGATAGAATTCCCATACTTTATATTTTGTGCACTCCAGACTGTCATGGTCAAGGATGGTGAAGAGAGAAGTAAAGGACTGCACTTCCATACAGAGGCAACTAGCCACATTTGATGATTAAATGGAGTTAAAATTTTATTGCCTCAGTTGTGTTTGTCATGCTTTGAGTGCTCAGTAGCCACAGGTAGCTAGTGGCTTCTGTGAATTTTCTGTTTCTATAGAAAAGTTTTATTGCACAGTGCTGGTATAAATATTAGTGTGGTCCCTAATACCTACATGACATTCTTTTTTAGCTCAGGGCATGTCTAATGTTTCATTTTTCCTTTTTTAGTTTTTATAAATCATAATATCCCATCATCTGTTATCTCATGCTTATATATAGAAAAATAGCAGCAACATTCTAAGTTACAACATACAGTTACATATTCTACACTTTTCTCTTTTTCAGTCTTACAGATTTTCTGTTTAGTTGTACCCTGTCAAATTAAAGGCTGGGCCTGTGGCTTTATATAGTGTTTAGTGGACAAGGTAAAAATTAGCTATGCTAGTTCATTTGGACTCTTGCAGAGACTAAGGTTATAATTAGTAATAATTCTTCAAAGATAGTTGATATTTTAAAACATTATAGCTACCAATTAAAAAGAAGATGACTTCTCAAAACTGAAATGTTTTTATTACTTAGGTATAAATTTAATTTTAGACTTTAAAATTTAAGGTTTGAAAGTATGTTTAATAGTTTCTAGTCTAAACATGAATATTCAGATTTACCACTGTGAAATAGGTAATTCAGCTACTTTCAATTATGTAAGACTAAACTAACATTTTAAAATAATTTGGTGTCCACAACTGAGGTATGTATCCATTTTCTATCAATTGGTTAGTGAATGTTCTTTGATTCTAGGATTATTTGAAATTTGGCTTCTATAATTATTACACATACAGTGGAGGACAAGTTGCTCATATCTAAAAATTGCGTAGTCATACCAAAACTGAAAAGAGCATTTTTCTAAGAGCCAGAAAGCTTCTATCTGTGCTGATGGAAGATTTGATAGAAACTGAATGATATTGTTTCAGCTCAATGTATTCTGTATAATTAAGCAATTGATGTTCTTTGATCCATTTAGCAATTTTATCCACCCACCCAAAACTACTTTGCATTCATAGCTTGTTGATTATTCTGATCATTTTTTAAATCTCATTAATTGAAGTTGAGAGGCAACATTAATGAAAAGTTTGAATTATAAAGCATAAAACATTCTGGGAAAAAAGTACTTATATTGTTTAATTCATATTGTTATTTGAAGTCCAACAGCCTGCTCAAACCTGTTTTAAAGGAAAGATAAAAATCATGATTTCATATAGTATTTTCTTAAGGGGCAGTGCCAGACTATATTCACAGTGCATTTATCATGTATTTAGGTAATATGTGTTAATGATTTGAGTATGTGTTATCCCTCAAAATTTCATGTGTGATACAGTACAAAAGTATTCAGAGGTGAAGCAATTACTTTATTAGAGCTATAACCTAACCAGCGGCCTGATCCACTTGAATGGATTAACTGGGTGAAAACTGTAGGCAGGTAGGGTTTAGCTAGAGGAAGTAGGTCACTGGGGGTGTTCCTTTGGGGTTTACATTTTTACCAGTTACCTAGCTCTCATTCTGTTTCTTGGTTCTCATGAACTGTA
Source organism: Aplodontia rufa (assembly GCA_004027875.1). NCBI lineage: Eukaryota > Metazoa > Chordata > Mammalia > Rodentia > Aplodontiidae > Aplodontia > Aplodontia rufa. Next base: position 15,438 of record PVKS010027826.1, read on the forward strand.
CAGCTTTCTTCCCCTCTGATATTTTCCCTCACGTTTGGCCTGGAGCTATGGAGTTGGCCAACCAAGGACTAAACCTCAGAAACAATGAACTACAGTACACTTTTCCTCTTGTAAGTTGTTCTTGTCTGGTCTTTTCATCACAGTGAGGAAAAGCTGGCAAACACAATATGTGCCTTGCAACAGTTTGGTGTCTTATTTATATGAACATTCTCCTTGAAAATATTATCCACTAATTAAAGTGTTGTTTTCTTAAGAGGTAGACTCCAGTGTAGACCCTGTAAGCTGTATCTTCAGTTTAGACAATTTACCTCAACCTGTTAGGCACAATAACTCTTGCTTCCTCTTTAGTTTCTGAGGTACTCCTGTATTTTTGAGGTATATTGATGATAGCCCAATCACAAAGGGGTGGTCCAGCAGTGACAGTAATATCGTAAGAAGCCAGTGGACTCTTCAGCTTTACACAGGTGAAAATAATGCCATACCACTACTGAAAATGGTGCAGAAGAGGAAGAAAGCCTGATTGATGCCTTTGCTTTTTCTTGTATGGAAAACACTTTTCATTTAATACTATACTTTTATATATAAAACTTACTAGTTTTTTTTTTTTTTTTGACCTCATGTTTCTAATCCGTTGGGTTACCATACCCAATTTCAAATCAACTTTTCATTCAGTTATTAGATCTCTATTGAACCTTCTTTGATGTTTAACACTATCCTGATTTTCCTTTAGTATGTGTCTTAGAGGGTCTGTGGAAAGAGAGTAAG
>PVKS010027826.1:16302-27198 GCA_004027875.1 Aplodontia rufa
AGCCAGATGGTAGGAGATTACTCAAAATAATAATAATTATTATTATTATTTTGAGTAAAGAAGCAGAATCTAAAGATTTTGAGTAGGAACTTTTTTAATGGTAAAATTGATAATTTAGATTAAATGAATGACTCTGTTTCTAGGTATATAAATATAAATGGAGAATGTGGTAGGGATACAGGATAGGTATAAGTAGTGGCTAAGAAGGCTGACTCAATTGTACTACTTCATATGGGCTTATTACAGAACATTTCTGACCTCTGGTTTCTTCTAATGCATTAGATGTGATGCTGCTGCTAATAATAATAATTATTATTTTATCAATGATTAGTATTTAAGTGTCTTATAAGACCATTGTGAGGATTCACTGTATTTAGCATAGTACCTGGACATAAAAAAAATTGATTCTACTACTTTACTCTGCATGACAATAATCTTTTAAATCACTCTTTAGTGTCTGTCTATGCTTAAATATTGTGTAGACTGTGTATTTTTTTTTCTTTTAAAATGGGTTTATTTTTAATGGACACATAAAAACAAAGATTGTATATTTTAAGGTTGTACCATTTGAGGTTGTGATGTATTGTATATTGCATGATGTTTAACAAGTTAAACATCTGTCTTCTGAAAAATTTATCATTGTCTTTCAATAGAATTTTGTTTTCAAATCCAAACTTTTTGAAATATATGGTACATAATTGTTTATTCACCCAAGTGTGCAATAATAGCACAACAGAACTTTTTTTACATATAACTAACTATATTTTAGTATCCATCTATCAATTATTCCCAATCCCAGCCTCTCCATTATTTTCTCCAGCCTCTGGTAACCACCACTCAACTCTTAATGTCTATGAGATCAGTTTGTTTATGTCCCAAATGTCAGTGAAATCATGTTTTTCTATTTTCTTTCTATGCCTTGTTCATTTTATCTGCTATAATATTCTTAAGTTCTATCCATGTTGCTACAAATGATAGGATTTCATTCTTCTTGTGGCTGAGTATTATTCCATTTTGCATATGTGCCACATTTTCTATATTAATTCATCAGCTGATGAACACAGATCGTTTCTGTGTCTTTGCTGTTGTGAATAGTGCTTCAGTAAACTTTGAAGTGCAGGTGTCTTTTGGCTATGCTGATTTAATTTCATTTATACTCACTAGTGGGATTGCTGGATCATGTGGTAGTTCTGTTTTTATTTTTATGAGAACTTCCAGTCTGTTTCCCATAATGGCTATGTTAATCAAGATTCCCACCAACAATGTGCAAAGCTGTATATGTGTTAGCTACAACTTTCCAGATTTCTCACTGCAATCACAAGATCTGATAAATATTATTGTGTTTTCTCTATAATTGTCAAATGAGTGTCATATAGAAAATGATATCTATTCAATCAAGATTAACAATTATTATATGGGGATGTCATTTCTTGCATTATGTATCTATTTTAATTGATTTACTACAATAAGTAGAGAATATTTTAGCACATAAGTTGACATATTTCTTAAAATATGTACAACCTGAAGACTTTAAATTTTATAAAGACAAAATATAGCTGAAGTATCTGAAGAACTGAGCCCCGTCTCATTATTTTAGCCTTTTCATATCTCAAAGTCAGATTCTGTTTTGTCTTGAAGAGACTCAGAGTAGATGGGTCAAGATGTGAAAAGGGAAAATATACTTCTAAGAGGTTATGGTATTTTAATCTTGATAATCTGTGGTATTTTTAATGGGCGTAAAAGACCTACCATCCATTTATAAGCACTTGGTACATACCTCAAATCTTGATCTTTGGTAAACACTGGCATTAGTACAAACCATTTTGTTCTGGGAACAGTGCAATTAAACAACCTGGATTCCAGGAAAGTTTGGGACTATGCTTCAGTAAAAGGCCTCTTAAACCCCTTGCAAGATACATGGGTAGTCAGACTGCATCAGAATAACTGATGAATCATAAGTACTACTGATTTGTCATGAAATTGTACATCTGACCTGGAAAATGTGTACCATCATTGTTTAGAATAGTTTTATATGAATTTTAAAAATCAAATGTTTCTAATGAAATATACACCTGATTCATTAGTTTCCAGTAGCAGATTGGCACTGGTGTGTTCTGCTGATTACAGAATAAATGTCATCACTGTTTTTCAGTAATAATAACACCATGATTATTTAGTTCATCAAGTATTTCTTATTTTTCTTGGTATGATAATTTCAAAATTTTTAAAGTGAAAAAATTCTTAATCTAGTAGGCTGGCTAATTGAAGATTTTAGTATGGACAGTGAAGTGAAAGAAAACCATACATGATGACAATTATGTTGTGATAGTCTGATTGCATGCCAGGCACACATACCTTTTTTCATTTAGCAGATATTTTTGTGTGTGTTCATTTGTGTCAGGCCCTATGCCTTCACTCCAAAGGGAAAGATAAGACCATGAGGAAGATAATGAGAATAAATGCTAGTGCATATTAAGGAAAATTATTTTGATGGAGAGAAGATTATTTTAAAATTATGCATTTTTCTTGATTCCTTTTCTGCTGTTGAGCAAAATTTTTACTAAATCTTGCCACTTTTTTTTTTTAGCATGTCTTCTCCAAATAAAGTTAGTCATGGCCTATTTGTATCTTATAATTTTCCATTTAATTAATAATGGTTAATTTCAGTTGAGGTGTTTGTCCTTGGTTTTCAATAACTTAGTCCTTTGAAATCATTTTAATACTTGTGAGAAGCACTCGTTCCATGTCTCTCCAAACATGTCTCCAAATTCCTTTCCCCTGATATTTCCAGACCATGTTCATTATACTTTCTATTCTTATGAGTCAGTTAATAGAAACTAAGTTTTATTGTAGTCTGATTTGAGTCCTCCCTACTCCTGTCAGCAGTCATGCTGGGTAACTTTTAAACCATTAAACTGAGAGCAGAATCCTTATCTAATATGACCGAAAAGCTTTATAGACAATACGATTTGCTCATAGTATTCCTTGTAAAAATAGCTCTTGAGGGAGCCAGATTTAGCCTTTTGCTCATGTCTATTTGAAGTTCTTCATCAACCATACCTTTCTTATCACAGGAGTACCCCAGACCGAATAGGGTCTACACTAGTAATAAAAAGGGGGACCTCATCTCGTGACAAAAGGGTCTTTCACAACTATCACAGAAAAGATTTTCAAGGCATGTCAGAGGTAAAAGCAGATATTTATTTAGGAAAGCAAGGAATGCACATTCAAGGGAGAGAATGCAGGCTATCTTGATAATGAGATGCCCTTTGGGGCCATGGGCTCTTTTTTTAAAGGAAACTTGTGGGATGGATGGGAAGATAACATGGGAATGATGTCTGTCTGGTTATCATGAGATGGCTTATGGTAGTCTCAGGAGCTTTAAGTTATCTCCATTATTTGATCAATAGATAATGTTCAGAACATATCCTACCTTAAAGGTTTCTTAAAATATCATATCTCCCTTTGCTTAATCTAGTATGAAAATACGTGTTATTACATTGCATGGGGCATTTTTTTGTGAGTGAATTTCCAATAACTCTAAGATTGTAACAGAAGATTTATAGATTTCCCAGAAATCTGGGAGTGATAGACTTGGGAGAGAGCACTGGCTAAGGGAGAAAAGGTATGAGGAACTTTAAGCGCAATACTTTTAGATTAGTTCTCGTCGCCTCTTCCTTTTGTTTCTTTTCTATCTATAGTTTATTTCCTTTTCTTTATTTCAGGTATCACAGTTTATTGTACATATTATAAATGTCTAGGGAGGAATTGGCATTATTCTTAAGATATTATGGACACTTAATATCTACAGAGCTGTTTAAATAATTGCATTAATTATTACTTTGAGACTTTAAATTGAAACAGTTGTCATCCTTTTTTGTAGTATTTTTGCTAGAATATAGGAATAGTTAATTTAAAAATAAATAAATGTGTAAGCTACTTGGGCCAAAGTGACATACTGTGAGCTTCTTCAAAGGTGGAAGCTGGCAACTTTTCTAGAAATCAGATCATGTCTCTGGGCCAAGAATTGGCTTTGATATATTCGTTCTTTGGGGAGTGTAGATGAACAGCTGTCTTTTGAATGTAGCCAAGGGAAATTTGCTGACAAGCATAAATATGAATAGGGCAATAAAGCTTGCAAACAACAACAAAAGAATGTTGTTGCAGAACCTAAGAAGATTCAAAACCAATTTCCTCTCTATCATTTTCCACATACTTTACCATAATTCTTCTATAGCTGCCATGCCCATAGGCAATGTCAGATCAGAAATGACAAATTACCTGTTTTAAATTTGTATTAGGTGAATTAAAAACCAATTAACTTTTAATTTTTTCCATGTTCTTGGAAGATCAAAATTATCAATCTAAAGTACTCTTCTTTGGTGATAACTTTTAAAAAACTTAAGTGTAAACAGTACAGAATGTTCAGTGGAAGTTTCAGCTTAAACTTGGTTGACTCCCAACTGCTTGTCTTCCAAATGAGTTTTTAAAGTTGTTTTATTGTTCTGATGAATATGAGTACATGTCAAGTGTTAGTCTTTGTTTAAAAAAGATTTCTTGTTCTTAACTTAAAACTGACCCTTAGCTACCTTCTTGGAAAGAATTTCAAACTTTCTTGGTCTACTCCGTTACTTCTGCAAACTTTTTATGTATTTATTTGCTAATGTTAATAGGAATCACATATATAATCACACACTTAGTTGAGGTGCATTTTTATGTCATTTCTCTGAGCTATCCTTATCTCCATTTTCAGTGGCTACCAAATAGAAGGCCAGAAGGTATCCACTTTTTGAGAAAAATGAGGTGGAACTATTAAGAAAAGGAAAAGTTAAATTCATTCTTAGAGAATGAACAGACTTTCATTTCATGAGCTGACTGAGTATTTTGTTCATATACCTGGTTCATTTCTCTTTATACTGTATTAGGGTTAGGTCAGGACAGCTTGGAATAGGAAAGTTCTGTATGAATGAACTTAGTTGGACCCAGGGCCAGTAAAAAGAAATGGGATCCTGGATATTACGTGATGACCAGAGGAGGGAAATTTCATAACACATTATAAATATTAATTCTGCTCTCTTTCTTGGACTTGAAATGTTAAATTTAGATTTGGTTTTCCTTAATTTTGTTTTAAGAATGCTTATCCACAATGGAGCTAAATTTAATAATCACCAGAGACAACTTAAAACTTTCTATATTTGATTTCTGAATAATTTTATGGTTAAGAAAGGAAAGAACTTTTGAAGCTGGATAAAAGTGAACAGAGTCCCATGTTTTCAATTCTGTTATTTTCTCCCAGGGATTTAATGTGCTGTTCTGGTTCATGCCTTTGCTTTCAATGAACTCAACCAAGTGCATCCTGTAACTCAAGCCAAAGGAAGAAAAGGTTAAAGGCAAAAGGCTATTGGTCTGAATGAGTTTTCTTTTATAAACTTGGGTTTATTAAGAAATACTTGAGAATCCTTTTCTTTCTATTGAGTTTTTTTTTAATCCAATCTCAATGGAGCACTTTATTATAGAAAATTAACTTTACGCTTTGCCAAAGATGTACAATTTCTCCTCAGTTGTCATGAGTTTTTACCTAACTCTTATGGCAAGATGCATGGTTCATGGAGTAGAGAAATGACAGTAAGCAACACAGAAGGAAGAGTAACACAGATTGGTGGCTTTTTGAGTAGGTCTTAGTAGGACATGTACAGTGCAACACAAAGAAGATAGACTAAAACTAGCTTTAACAAAGTTACAAATTTCCTTTGGCTCACATAACTCAAAAGCTCATGTAGGTCTTTTGCAAGGAATCTGCCTTGATCTCTTTTCCATTTTTACCTCTGTTTTCTTCTAGTAGATTCTTCCCAAATGATGGGGAAGATAACTCTTCCTGCAAATTATAATAAAAGTTGCATGGAGACTGCCCTTAATGAACTGTCTTCCTGGGATCTTAGTACTCTGACCTCTAGGTAGTGATTCTCTGACCAGGCATGGGTCATGTACTCACCAGAATTCCAAAGAAGGATACCAGGCAGACAAGGAGATCCTTGAGGAAGTGAAGAGAGTTATAAAGAAATCCATATGCTCATTGGGAGTAGCTAGAGTAGCAATAGAAAAAAGAGATTTTGAGCAACCTTTCATATTACTTAGGGTCTTATACCTTATTGTAAAATCTATAAAGGACATACAAGGAGTACAAAATCAGCATATTTATGTTTTGGTAAGATCACACTACTGGTAACCTGAAGAGGATAGAGAGGGAGAGAAGAGAGAGAGAACCAGGGAGAGAGAGAGAGAGAGAGAAATAGGAATGAGTAGTGATTGAGATGTAGAAATTGTCACGTTTAATCTTAACTTTTGAAGTATAATTTTTTAAAAATTTTTATTGAGTTGAGTTAATGAACAATCATAAATGCATATAAAGTAGCAATATGATAGTCATATGTTCTTAAACCAGAATTACCCCCACATTGCCCACAACTCCTACAATGTTATAAATGCTTAAATTGTGACTATTCCAGAATTAAATTATTGCATAGGTATTATTGGAAATATAATTTTATATATGCCTAGTCTACTGACTGGCTTTTGCAATCAGGACTAGGTCAGAAATATGAAGCAATAAGATCTTAGAGTAGAAACAGTATAAATGGGTTAAGAAATTGAATGTGAACAGTGTAAACAAAGGATCAGCAAGAATTGCCAACAAAATTAACAGGGTGTGAGTAAAAGGGTCATTTAAACTGTGTCACTGAGACTTGTGGCATTTAGATTTTGGAGTAAGGTAAATAATTATTATACCAATTGCATTTTCCAAAATATTAAGACCGTACCAAATCTGTGAAACTGAAGTTTGGAAGTCTAGTTGCAGTTTTTAGAGACAAATTTGCAACCCATGGAGATTTAGATCATGCTATCTAAATGGAATGGGTGGCAACAACCAAAAAGAAAAGAAACAAGGAGAAAAGAGTTAAGAATATGAGCTTGAAAAATACTCAACTTTTGGGGGTCTAAGAAATAAGGAGAAAGAAAAGGCCAAAGAGAACAAAAGATTGATCTGGGAGAGGGATGGATCCAGGCGAAAGAGTATGAAAAATGAAAGAGAAATGCCTCAAGAAAAGAAAAGATGGAGATTAAAAGAAAGGACGTGGGTTTTGACAGTTAAGTTACTGTTGACATTTAAGAGACCATATCAAGCCACATTAAAAGTAGATATACAAAGTAGAAATGCACTGCACTTTCCGGAATTTTTCTGATGGGAAGATGTCTTCAACACTCTGCTTTGCACTTCTTCCAGTGCATCTCATGATTTGAACTGCCATGAGGATATACACATCCCTCAGCGTAGCCCAGAGTCTTTCTGCTGTCTTCCTTATTATTCTACAAAGCAATGATTTCTACTTTGTTTTGACCATGACCCTCTTTGAGAAGTGTCTTTTATGTCACCACCAAGTACACATAAATTGCAGTGGAGACACACACACACACACACACACAAAATATTCATTGCATACGTATTTAGGACTGAAAGAAAAAAATTTGAAAAGATACTTCCCTTATGCCAGGATGTGACTTTTTAATGCAGTTTTCTCTTGTTCCATGTAATGAAGAAACTTACTGAACACACTAAATTATGTGAATGAAGATCCATTAATGGCTCATTCCATAATTTGAAAAACTGTCCAGATGGAATTTAGAAAATTGCTTTTTAATCAGAAGGATTAGATTCATTCTCTATTCCAGTAGTTCTCAAAAGTTAATATACATAAATATTTGAGTTCTTTTAAAAATACAGACTTTTGAGCTCTATCCCCAAGAGATTCTGATTTTGTTATTCTGAATCAGGGGCTTCAGAATCAGCTATGAAAAAAGTCCTAGAGGCAATCCCGTGTAAATCACCTGAATACCAAGTCTGGAAAGTGCTGGATCTTTCTTTATATGGTTGTAGAACCAAGATTCTGCTGATACTCCTTCTCAGGTCTTCATCACATTCTCCTTCCTACTGCTTTTTCATTTCACCCAGCAATTTCCCCCATTGTGTTGGCATCTTTTGGGCTTCATGATTTAGTTAATTATTTCATTCTCTCTAGATATGATCATTTGTTTCATAAATCAGAAATTGCAGGTACGGTCCTTAAAAACCTCCCTCCCCAATTTTTACATCTGCTGGAGAGATTAGTATCGGGTAGAATCAGTGAGACTTGAAAGAGTTTGGAGGACAAGCAATTGCCACCTCTTTGTGAACTAATAAGTTCAGGATGGCAGAAAAGGACAAGGAAATGAAATTGGGGACGCAGAGGACTTTGGAGCCTACCTACTTCGGACATTCACCCCAATTTTTTTTTTTTTTTTGTTTTGACCTCTGTACACATTCAAGAAACAGCTGCAACATCCTGCCTGTTTGGCAGGCCTCCTTTTCTACAATTTCATATAAACCTTAAGCTTTCCTACTTCTAATTTGTTTCTGTACCTAATGTCAGTCTTTTGCACTTGCTTGCATCAGTTAGATTCGCCCTAATTCCATTTATTTAAAATCCTTCCAAATTCTTTTTTAGAAATTGTAAACCATGATGGAAACCCACTTGATACTATTTCTACTTTGCTATATAAACCTGCTTATCTTTTACTCTGTTATTCTATACTTGCTTAAATTAGGTGTTTCCTTTTCTCCCCAGAAAAATTTTAAGGCAAGTAGTCTGTTATCAATTTTTCAACTCCATTAATATTTTTCTTATTTTTTATTGGTGCATTATAGTTGTCCATAATGATGGCATTTGTTGTCACATATTTATAGATGCACACAATACTCAATATAATTTGGTCAGTACCCCACCCTGCATTCCCTGACCTCTCTACTCACGTTCCCCAAATCCCTTGCCTCTTTTTCTTGGTCCTATATTTTTCATAATACATCCAAGTACATTGAAATAATTCTTATACATACAAAGAACATTTTTATATACGTGATTATAATTTATATAGTGACAGTGACATTATTATATATAAATACTTGGAGTGTACCTTGCTTTAACTCAGTTCCAACATTTCCCCTTTTCTTGCTTCCTACCACCCCTTGTTATTTTTAGATATAATTGATATAATTTCAGATTTCAATTAATGTTTCATAAATGTTATTTTGAGAGAATAATATTAGATCAACTTCTACTACTCTGATATCATCCCAGTTGTAAAAATTTATAAATATGTTGATATTTTTCTGCAGACTTTATTAATTGAAATTAATACTAATTTTATTACCATACCTTTGTTTGTTTTAAGATTTTTTAAGGGAATGTTTAAATTAAAAGTATGTACAGTATAGCAAAGGAGAAATAGTAATATTCATTTAGTACATTCATTGTTGAGAATTGGAAATCATAATTTAGGCTTTGCTTTGTAATTATAGATTAATTGCAGGCTCTGATGAAGGGTTTTCTATTATTCCACCAAAATATCCATCAAGTCCCTTTGTGAGATGACTACTAATAGTAATCCTGTACTAAAAAGGTAGGACCCATAGGTTAAACTTATTCTGGAATCTAAACTCCTTCAGGAAGTTGAAACAGAATTGAGGGAAATTGTATCAGGATTCACTTCTTTAATGAGAGACCCTGTGAGAAGATGTAGATACTCTTGCCTCTCCAGACTCAGAGACCTAAGTTCTGAAATAACCATTAAACTAGCCAACTCTCATTTCACAAAGTTGCTATTGATTTTTATTTATTTATTATTTTTTAAGAGAGAGGGATAATGAGAGAGAGAGAGGCGATTTTATTTAGTTTTTCACGAGGCTTTCATTGCTCCGACATTTTGTCGTGTATGTGGTGCTGGGGTTCAAATCCACCTCCACATGCATGCCAGGCAGGTGCCCTAACTGCTGAGCCACCACACCAGCCCCTGCTTTTGATTTTTAAGGTAGCCATATTTATCTCCATTTAGGTGTAATTAACTTGTAGGAAAATAATTTATCAGGACTTACAAGTTGATAACATGCATATTTTGACCTTTATTTTCTACAATAAAATCTAGAAGAATACTGGAATTATTGAAATAGAGAAATAAAATTTTTCATATACTCTGCATGTTTAGAGAATCTGAGAACCAAGCAGAATTAATTATACTAAAGCCTGAAAAATGTGAATTAGTCTGAAGTAGGAAGTACAACTAGTCCTTTAACTCAAAGTTTCTCAACCTTAGCACCTTTGATATTTTGTACTGTATGATTCTGTATTTGGGAGGCAGTGCTATGAATCATAAACATTTATCTACACCCCTGGTCTCTATTCATTAGATGCCAGTACTATTCCCTTCCCCAGACATGATAATCAGAAATGTCTTAAGAACTGTCAAATATTCCCTGTTGGACACCAGTGTGATAGATCTCAAAAGGGGACTGATTGAGTCTTGGTAGCTGTTGATTTATCTAAGGATCAGTAGATGATAAAATAATCAATGTAGAGTCTATTTTTAAAATATTATAGTTCATGTAAAAGAAAATATTATCTGAAGATTAGAGGAAAAACACAAGTTTGAAAATGATGTAATTCAAGTTTCAGGAAAGGAATACTTAAGACAGTTTGAGGTACTGTACTCAATGGAATTCAAGGCCCAAATGAGGGGATTTGGAGAATATGATTAGATAGTTGTGCAGGAAAATAAGATAGCAAAATGGACTAAAAAGATGAAGAAGGAAATAAGGAGACTACAAGGTAATTTGGCCAGTTATTTCTTTTTTAAATTTTATTAGTGCATTATAGTTGTACATAATGATGGGATCTGTTGTCACATATTCCTAGATGCACACAATACAGCAATATAATTTGGTCAATATCCCCTCTCCCCCGCACTCCTCTACCTGCCTCCTCCTATTCCCAGATCCCTTGCCTCTCTTCTGGGTTCTATATTTATCCA
>PVKS010027827.1:0-27096 GCA_004027875.1 Aplodontia rufa
TGAGTTAAATCCAGATAAGATGTAATGCTTTACAATCTAATACCTTTTTTTAGAGTTATAAAGGGAAAGGGAAGGGAGGGATAAGGGAGGGTAATTGGGGGGGGGCACTCCTGGAGATAATTGCAATATCCAGAATATTTACACATTTTAAACACATTTTATATTATTTTGTTAAAATCTTGTAAGGTTGTTCAAAAAATAATAATAAATAAAAAAATTTTAAAAAAATGTCCATCTTCATACCCATAAACTGCTGAAATTTTTAATTGCCATTTCATTGAGTATAATGGTAAATTTTGAGGTCACATTTCTAAAATATTGAGATCTCCAGTCTATAAACATAACATATTATTTCCATTTATTTAAGTCATTTCTAATTTTTGTAATTTTTATGTTATCAGCTTACTGATATTGTCCATCTTATATTAGATTATTCCTTGCATCTAATATTTTTATGTGATTGAAATGGCATCTTAACATTTTATTTTCCAATCATTCGTTACTTACATCTAGAAATTATATTTTTTCATTGATTTTGCTAAATTCATTCGCTTAAGTGACTTATCTTTATATTATTTTAGATTTTTGTATTCATAATGTGTTAACTGAAAATGATTGCAATTTAAATCCTTCTTTTACAATATTTACACTTATAATTTCTATATTTTACACACTTTTTTATATTTTTCCAGTTTAAGATTAGCAGTGGTTATACATAACATTTATAATTCATTCAGCATTGTGTTAATTCACCATTCAGCATTGTTGTACCTTAAAAATATATTCTTTATTCAGTGTGTAAAAGTTCCATTCTATCTCTTATTTTGTTAAGAATTTTTTTTAAGCAAGGAGTGATGCATTAGTCAACTTTCCATCACTGAGACAAAATACCCAAGAAAATCACTTTAACAGAAGAAAAGGTTTATTTTGACTTAAATTTCAGAAGTTCTAATCCACTGCTATAAACGTTGATGTAGTATGCCAAATTTATATCTTCTGAGAAAATACTCAGGATTGGGATACTTAGCCATACAGTGGTTCCATCCCTAATTTTTTGAGTAGTCTCCATACTGCTTTCCAGAGTGGTTGTACTAGTTTGCAGTCTCACCAGCAGTGTGTAAGGGTTCCTTTTCCTCCACACCTTCTCTAGCATTTGTTTGTATTTTTGATCTTTGCCATTCTGAATGGGCTGAGGTTAAATCTTAATGAAGTCTTGATTTGCTAGAGATGTTGCACATTTTTTCATCTATTTATTGGCCTTTTGCATTTCTTCTGTTGAGAAGTTTCTGTTTAGCTCTTTTGCCCATCTGTTGGTTATTGACTGGGTTATACTTGTTTGGTATTAAGCTGAGTTCTTTCTTTCCTGGATATTAGACCCCTTTTCCCCATTCTGTAGGCTGTCTCTTCATGTTCATAACTGATTCCTTAGTTGTACAGAAGCTTTTTAGTTTAAATGTCTATTTGCCCAGTCACTGTGCCTGCCACTTGTCATCATGTACAAGTGGTAATAAACAGTGGGCAAATTCAAGTATTTAACCGAACATTTGAAAGAAACCTAGATACATCATTTTATAGATGTATAACAATAGTCATAGTTAGAGTTATTGTATTTATGTCAACTCAAACAACTGTAGTGTTCTTTTTTGGGGGGGTATTTTCCAGATTTTTTTGTTGAGTTCTATTATATCATTTAAACATATTAATCATACATATTTTACAGTCTCTTATCAGATCAATTTATTGATACTGTCTTGAGTATTGATTCTTCTTTTGTTTACATATGTTTACTTCTCACAGTGGCTTGTGATTTTTTTTATTGTTAGTGCATTTTCAATGGTTAAAGAAAAAAATCCATTCAAACTTGAAAATAGTCCTACAGAAAAGCATTGTTTGATTCTATAATAGTTCAGGGTTTTAAAGTAATCATTTATATCTATTCATTATTATATCAAAAGGTAATAAATCTGTATCCACATGTTATGTAACAGTGATTACATGTACATACGTATAAGCAAGGATTTCCCCAAGGCTATTCAACAACTTCAGAAATATAATTAAGGGTTGCATAATATGTCCCTATGTGGTCATGTCACATTTCACTTCAACATCTATTCAACATAATTTACATTGTTTTCAGTTTTTCACTTTTAAGATAGATCACAGAACAAAGAATTATTGAAACATAACACATCATATTTTGAATTTGTTAAGAGGCCTGATTCATGGGCTGGAGTGGTTACAGCGCTTGCCTAGTATGAGTGAGTACACGGGTTCAAACCCCAGCACCATTTACACTAACACAATGAAGTGTTGGAACAACAAGGGCTACATGAAAAATTCACTGTCCCTCTATGTTAAAAAAAAAAAAAGGCCTGATTCATGCTGCTGTCAATTTTATCTTATATTTCTTGTCACTGTGTATCTTCTTGAACAAGATTTGCTGACTCAAGATGCAGTGTTATCTAGTTCTTTTAAATTTTTTAAAATTTATTAGTCATAGAAATTATTTTAAATTTCTTTTAATTCTTAGTGGCGTGATTAAGAAGACTATGAGTTTTGAGTTAGGGTGGCTAGGTTTGGAACCAAGCTCTACCTGTTAAGACCTGTTAATAGTTTTGTGAAGAGTCTAGGCACTCAGTTTCCTTTTCTATTGATGGGAATGAGAAGAGAGTTTAGAGGGTGGTAAGCAATCTACATCTGTTACATCTGTAGAACTTGCTAATAATATATTTCTATTTCATTGGAATTTAAGTGCATTTGCTTATTCTTCATTTAAAAGTCTTAACTTTTTAGATAGATAAATATATTTTTCTTTTGTTCAGTTCTTCCATTGCATTTATGGATATGTTATTGATACCCTCTCAAGATTTATTTAACAAATCATACAAAATATATGAATGCATTAAAAATTTTAGAATAAACAATGACCTACTACAAATAAATATGTTAAAGTAATGAATCTAAAATGGAAACTAGTGATCTTTTTCCATGTCCTTTCATAAGACTTCATGATAGATTATTTCATGGCATAAATCATGCATTCAAAAGTGTGAAATAGGATTACCTGTAAATTCAGTAATAGTTAGAGAGCTTGCTACAGATACTTGCAATAGACTTTCTGGTACTCACACTAGTATAGTTAAAACTCACAAATGTGTGAAGAAAAAAAATAGTTAACATTTTAGTGACATTTTTAAAAAGTTCACAACATTCAAAAGAAATACTATAGCTGAGAAACAGAAAATGACTAAGTTATCTCCAGTATCTGAAAAAGGTCATGAGAATTGCCTAGCCATTGAATTTCACCCCACCTTCCAGGGAAGAAATTATCAGACAATATCTTGACATTATTACAGGAGCAGGACATGAGCCAGATTCATTTATTATAGTCAGAATCTTACAATATGATCAGTTTTAGTTTTCATGGCAACTATAAGAGGTTTCTTTTCATTTCTTTAAAATGTTAACAGCATAAAGATTTTACTTTGATGATTTTAATATTTTAAATTGGATAAAAGCATATAAATTCTTAATTATATATTACCATAATCAAATATTCTTCTTCCTTTATTCTTATTTAAAAAATCCAAAAGCATCATCATTCAATTCTAATGGCAAAAGTACAACAGAATACCCAGATGATAACTCACCAAAGAATTTTCAACTTAAAAATAAATTACATGTACAATGAGTTCAAGATTTCATTTTATATTCATACAGTATTCATGTTATATGAACCATAAAGCATATCAATAATAAAATGATTTTTAAAACCTATTAAGAAGTTCAGTCTGTTAATTGATTATACTGAAAATGGAATTGGAGAAAAATAATGAAAAAGCAAGCAAATTGGTTAAAAATTTTAGACTGTTGTTGACTGGGTCAGGGCATAAATGCAAACTAAGAGTATACTAATGCAAAATAATTAGATTGTGAGCAAGGAACACTGCCAGGAAATCTAGACTACATACAAGTCATCCCACAATTTGAGTAAGAATGTGGCTGATGAAGTTATTGAAACTGATTTTACAATTTGTTTTTAAATATGACTCCGTATATTGCCATATGAATGGATTCTCTACTCAGTATAGCTTCTACATGAAATACTATAGACTACTAGAAATGAGCACTATAAAAAACGACTAACAGGCAGTTGAATATTTACATGATTGCTATACATGCACTTAAAGATCAATCCTGTGATTAAATTATACTTTAGTTGCCTGTCATTGATTTCTTGAAGATTGAAGGAGAAACTTCTACATTAATGTTTGTAAGAATCTAAGACATTAGTGCACAAAATATTCTCAAACTTTTTCTGATGTAATGATTTCTATAAAAATATGTGGCAGTGACAAACATATGTTATGTTTTTTAAAAAAATGTATGAAAGTGATAATGGAAAATTATTTGGGGGGCTTTTCAAAACTCATATTTATGCTCAACCAAGTTTGTTTGTATAATTTACCAATGTTAAGCACTTTCTTTTCTAACTGACCACAAAGCAGAGAAAAATACCAAAAAACAAAAACTTGAGTGAGTCCTGTACTATCTGAAAATGGGAACATAATCAGATAATTGCTATCATTGATGTCACCCAGTGAGAGCTCCTTGCAGCATCAGTCTTCTTTCATACTTACACCATTTTTCTCTCTCAAATTTTTAAATGTGTACCATGCACACATGGTATCTGTATTCAGTCCCTTCAAGTTCTTCAGAAGAAAAGATTACATAAAGTAGTAATAAACAGTTCAAACAGTTTCTCTGGATGTGGCCATTATACACAGCATCTCTCGATGGCTAAATCTTTTCTTCTGCTCTATAAGAACTATAGCACAGCAAATCAACTCCATCCTAGTTCAATTGAATCCCATTTCCTTCCTCTCAGGCAGTGAAGTTTCTTCCATATATTAAATAGACTTACAGTGATTTAGCCTATGCAGTGGAACCAGGGAATGAAGAAAAGGATACTTGAGAAAAATATTTCATTTGGTCAAGTTACTTTCAGATTTCTCACAGATAACTAAAATCCATAAACTTCCTTCTCCTTATTTAGCTTCTCCTTCTACACATGAAATAGAACAAAAAGAGAGAACACATACAAACAAAATTTAGTACCTTCAAAATATTGTAATAGACTGGTCAAGCAATTGAATTAGTTGCCACTTTTTAGACAATATGGGTCAGAAAAACAGGCTGAAAATGTTTCACATATTTGGAAGCATTTTTTTAAACTCAGGCAAACATATATCATCATATATTCCAACAGTTCTATTAAAAATCCATGTTTACTGGCTTCAGAGAGTACTCAGTTTTCTATAATAACAACTAACAGCACTTTCAGAAATGTGACTATATTAAGGAACTGAGTTCACTCTGAAGAATTTGATCTGGAATAACTGTGTCATTTTCCAATTTTTGTAGGATAAAATGAACCAAAACCTGAAATGAAATAATAGTGAACAAGATAATCTGAAACAGGTGGCAGGGAATGCTGGGAAATAGGTTTGATAGAAACACCAGTTGTCCAATTAGATATAGTAATGATATAGAAAAAGGAACCAAATAGAACTTGTAACATGTTGCTATAATTCACTAACAGAGAAAGTACAATGGAGAGCAAAATCAGGAAGAGACTAGGTTCAGTTCTAGATATTCTGAGTATGAGTATGAGATGTATGAGAGAGAGTTAGGGTAAGGCAGGCAATAGCAATTGTACATTTTATTTTAGAATTCAGGAGAGGTAAAATTAATTATTGCTAATGATTTGTGACTGCAAGGAAGATAAAAAGACATAAAACAAAATAAATTAAGCCAAATTCTAAGTGTCAAAAAGGAATCCTGAAGAAAATAACACAGAAAGACATAGACACATAGACTGAAATAGAGGCAGGCATCTATATGTCAGTAAGTTAGGAAGGCAGTTGCCAGCACAATTACCTAAAAAAGGTGTTGCTAGTCCTTGATCACTTTTTTTTTTTTTTTTTTTGGTCACTAGGGATCGAACCCAGGAGTGCTTAACCACTGAGTCACACCCCCAGACCATTTTCATTTTTTATTTTGAGACAAGTTCTCACTAAGTTGCTTAGGGCATGGCTAAGTTGCTGTTGCTTACCTGAACTTGTGATCCTATCTGAACCTACAGAGTCCCTAGGATTATAGGCACGTGCCGCAACTTGTGGCTTCTTGTTTACTTTTGTACACAGTACAAGAATCTTCTGACCAAATTTAAAGGACCAATAACAAAAAAATACATAATTAGGGAGGTCCTATTTTTGAGAACCATATTTCTAGGAGCCATGGATCTATAAGGAAATAGAAACTGACATCTGGATAACACTTAGCTACTATTGCAATAGATCCTATTAGAACCACTGTTCTATGATTGGGGATTCTTTATGCTTAAAAAAATAAAATGTTTCAGTATCAAAAAAGAAAAAGAAAATAAGATCTAATACAATTACTTTGTGATTTTTGAACTTCAATCTTCTCCCTTGGGAGATACATAATTAATAATAAAATAAAATATGGTAACCAAATAGGGAGATTAGGAAAATATTACAGATAAATCCTCTTAATGAGAAATATGTAATTTAACAACACAGATGACACACTGAGTCCTCAGACGCAGTTGCTTCTGATTTGTGTTACTTTTAAAAGTTTTCCATTAAACATTCACTTTGGTTTAAAATGTAGGAGAAACATTCATTATTTTGCAATGGAGAATTTGGCATGTTATATAACTTAACTATATTGTTTTTCATTATATACTAAGAAACATAATTATTAATATAATTAATATATGATACACAGTACATCTCTAGAATTATTATGTACTATTATATCATGGATAATATATTGTTTATTACATAGGTAAAATATTAGTTTCATTTATCTCAGTAAAATATCCTTACCACAGTCTCTAATTGCAATGATACAAAAAGTAAAATATTATTAGAATGATGCTATTTTTATTATTTCAATTTTCCTTTAAAATATTCAGGATAATTCATTAAACTGATTCCTGCTTAGGGCACACATTTAATCTGCAGTAATATGCTGAAAGAATGCTCTGTAGATCCACAGAAATTTTGAGCAGGTGCTTTAGGGATGAGTTTGGATGAAAAGAAGTGGGACATTCAGATTAGCATGAAATTTACTCTCTGAATAACTGCAATTATGTATTTTTATCCTATATGACTTCTTATTAAAAATCATTTTAAGACAGTATATTACTGTTGGCAAAATGAAAACTAATATTCTAAGAATAGGTTAAGGTTTAATATGGTAAATATTCCACTAGAATTTGGAGAAAACATTTTTGAGTGTCTGTTGATTTGTCTGAGTGATACTATTTTTCCAATTTAACATATGACACAAACCAAACTTTTTATAAAAGTAAGCATTTGCTTTTATAGAGGAAATGGATCTTGATGGTAAATAAAATTATTTTTTCTTTCTCTTGAACTCTTAAGTTAGATAATCCTAAAATATACTTCAAACAAAATGTTATGATGGGTGATTTATCTGAGAACATTTATGTGTATGCTGATAGCAAATAGTTCTTAAGAAGGTTAGAAGCACCATTCCATACTAGCCAGAAGAAAGCTGAAAAATAACAACTATTCATCCCATAGGACACTCTGTAATACCCAAAACTATGGAGGCAGTAAAAGGATAAGTGGCTGCCAGACATTAGGAAGCAGGCGGGGATGAATAGCGGGAGCACTGAAGAACTTTTTGGTCAGTGAAGCTATTTTAAATGATACTACAATGTTTAGTTAATGTCATTATACAAAACTTATGGAATGTACAACACCAATAGTAAACATATTGTCAGCAGTGGCCTTGAGGTGATATTGATGCCTCAATGTAGGTTTACTGATACTAGCAAATGTACCACTATGGTCTAAGATGTTATCAGGGAGGTTGTGTGCTTGTGGGGATAATCTGAGTGTCTGGGAACTGTACTTTTGCTCAATTGTGCTGTGAATCTAATGCTGCTTTAGAAAATTATTTATTGTTTTTTAAAATTTAATTCAGATTAAGAATATTTTCTTGGATTTTCTATTCCATTCTTCAAAGTACAGACACGCTACTATCCATTTAAGAAATTGTCAATGCATAGATATTCCACGTTGCTTTACAAAAATATTAAATAAATATTTTTAAAAATACATTCTTACATAAAATGTATTTCTTAAGATATTTTATAAAACATGTTTTTTTCTAAAATTTTTTATTAAGGAGTTGAGTTATAATCATAAATGCATATAAAGTAACAGTATGATAGACATTTGTTCTTTAACCAGAGTTACCTCCACATTGTCCACACCTCAGTCTCTTGATTATTCTATATTTTGTCCCTACAAGCAATATAAATGCTTAGATTGTGAATTTCCCAGAATTAAATGACTGCATAAGTATTATTTGGATGCTCAGAGGGGTAAAGAGTATGCTACATTGTTGATTGTCTTCCCAGATCCCTCCCTGTCTTCCTTCCATCTCCTCTCCCAGCCCACCTATCTCCTCACCTCTCCCCTACATATCTATGGTTGCGCTACATTATGTGTTGCTACACATTTGCTGGGTCTAATACATAAGTTTGACAATTGTTCACCCAAGCTTGGGTTTTTCCCTAGCCTCCACAATTGAGGGAAAGCATTCGACCCTTGACACTCTGGGTTTAGCTAACTTTGCTCAGCATGATTTCTTCCATTGCTATCTATTTACCTTCAAAGGCCACAATATCATTGTTTCTAATTGCTGAGTAGAATTCCAGCTGCTCTGGAAAGCAGTGTGGAGATTCTTCAAAAAATTAAGGATGGATCCAACATACAATACAGCTACCCCTCTTTCTAGGTATTTTCCCAGTGGAGTGAATGAGCACATTATAGGGACACAGCAAAATCTATGTTTATAGCAGTTCAATTTACAATAGCTAAATTATGGAACCAACCCAGATGCCCCTCACTGGATGAATGGATCCAAAAACTGTACATACACACACACACACACACACACACACACACACACACAATGGAATTCTAATCTAAAACATGTTTTGATGGCGGAAATACAAATTTTTTCCAAAAATATTATAACACTGAATATATTGTTTTTAATGTAGGTACTCAGTGCTATAAATTTTCCCCTGAATAATGCTTTCATGTTGTCCCAAAGGTTTCTATATGTTGTGTCTTCAGTCTCATCCACTTCCAAGAATTTCTTGATTTCTGCTTACATTTTTTTGGATCCATTCTTCACTTAATAGGGTATTATCCAATCTCCATGCATATGTGTGTTTTCTGTTTTAATTTTTGCTGCTAATTGCTAAGGTCATGGTGTGGTGGTTTGATAGAATATATAGAATAATATCTATTTTTTGTATTTGCTGAGATTTCCTTTGTAAACTAGAGTATGATCTATATTGGAGAAGGATCCATGTGCTGGTGAGAAGAAAGTAAACTCATCCAATTTGGGGTGGAATATTCTATAGATGTCTTTTATGTCCATTTGATTTATGGACTTGCTTAAGCTGGAGAGCTTTCTTTCTTTCATTTGCTTTGATGATTTGTCTATTGGTGATAGAGGAGTATTATGTTGAGAACCACAAGTGTTTTTTTTTTCATTTTTTTCAGAGAGAAGGACAGTGAGAGAGAGTGGAGAGAGACAGATAGAATCAATTTTTATTGAGTTTTTCACATTTTCACATGGCTTTCATTGCTCTGACACTTGTGTATGAGGGTGCTGGGCTTTGAACCTGTGAACTTGTGCCTGCTGGAAAAGCTCTGTAATTGCCAAGCTACATCTCCAGCCCCCACCAGTGGTTTTATGCTATGGAGTAATTTTTCCACATACTTGGGAGCATTAGTGTTTGGACAGTATATATTAACTATGGTTATATCTTCCTGTTGTATTGTTCTCTTTAATAGGATGTAGTGGTCTTTTAAAAAATCTTTTCTGATTATTTTATGTTTCAAACCTACTCTGTTGTATATAAGGATTGCAACATCAGTTTGCTTTCTTGGGCTGTAAGACTGGTAGAATTTTTTCCATCTTTTCATCCTCGATCTATGGATGTCATTGACTGTAATAAGGTGGGTCTCCTGTAAGGAGCATATTTTGAGATTTTGTTTTTTGATCCAATCTGTTAATACATGTCTTTTGATTGGTGTGTTGAGGGCATAGGTATGCTGTAAACATATTTTCTGGTTGTGTTTCATGTTCATCCTGTTTTATTAGTAAGTTCTGTGCTCTCTTGGTTGTCTACTGATAGTAGTTACTTTTATTGAATTTTCTGCTTATGAATTTTGAAGATTATTTGCTTTTCCTTTTATCTGGAGTTTATCTATGAGAATTCTTTGTAATGCTGGTTTTCTTTTCAAAAATCCTTCAAGTTTGATCTTATAGTGAAATGTTCTTATTTCCTCTTTGAACATGAAGCTGCCAGTTGTGGTCATTCAGACCACAACTTCCACAATTTTTTAGCTTCTAGGGTCTGAGATGAAAATTCAGTGGTGATCCTTATTGGTTTGCCTCTGAATATGATTGGGTATTTCTTTCTTTCAGGTTTTAATATTTTTTTTCTTGATTTCTCTGTTATACATCTTGAATATGATATGTCTTGTGAGCTTCTCATTTGACTAGGCTGATTGGGTATCCTGTTTGCTTCTTGGAAGAGCATATCTGACTCTATTTTGATATAGGAAATTTTTCTTTAACTATTTCATTGAGAATGTTCTTTATACCATTCGTTTGCATTTCAATTTCTTTGTGTTTCCCAATTACTCTTAGATTGTTTTCCTGAATTCATCCCAGACATTTTGAAAATTCTGCCTGTGTTCTTTGACTTTTCTTTCTTTTCTGTCATCTGTACATTCAAGCTTACTCAGCTGTCCTCATTATTGTAAGTTTTTTCTTCAAGGGCTGAGATTCTATTTTCTATGGAAATTAACTTGCTATTAAATTCTTCCATTGAGCCTTTGATTTGGTTGACTAAGGATTTCCAGTCTAAAACTTCTCTTTTAGTGTATATCTTTCTTTGTAAAAGAAGTTTTTTATCTCCTATGTTTGCTTCCTTATTTCCTATTTTAGATCTTCTTTTAGGTCTTTGAGTGTTTTAGAAATCAGACCATTGATTGCTTTTTCTAGGTTTTCATCCTGCCCCTTATTGATTTGCTCCATGGTTTGGGAGTTGTGGATTTAAGTTGAAGTGTTTCTAGTATGATTCTTCATTTATGCAGAAATTCTTCTAGGACCTTGAACTGAAGTAAATTCTATTCCTCCTTATTCTGTATGTGTGCCTTTGTATATGACTGAGGTGTTTATTCTGCTATTTATTGATGGAGGTGTAGAATGTGTTGGTGCCTGGGGAGCAGGTCCTGAGATTTCTCTCTGGTTAAACCTCTGTGGGATCTTGTTGATAGATTGGTTTGTTTTGTTTTGTTTTGTTTTTTTCTCTCCTCCCTCAATTGGGTTGGGGATCTATGAGGATAGTTGAGTTCAATAACAGGTTCTCTAACTTATGAATTAATTTTGACTTGCACTATATCCAATGCCTCCCAAGATATGGAAGCACAATGAAAATGAGCATTGATTGACTACATCACACAACATTATACTAATTTCTTTGTTCCTTCTATAACTTTTATATTGATTATTATTGTCTATTTGAGGAATTGTAGGTTTAGCAATTGCCTCCTGTAAGGAAAAATATCTATAATTAAAAGAGAAAGAATAAACATAGGTGAAAACATGTAGAAAAGAGAAAAAAGGAAAGGAATAAGAGGAAGCAATATATACTTAAAGAAAAAGAGTGAAAAAATTCTTAAAGAAAAGAAATAGGAAAAAACAGAAAAGAAAAAGAAAAAGAATTTTGAGATAAAAATAAGGAAGAAAAAGCTGGCATAACAATATATATACACACACACACACACATAGGTAGATATATTATACTTTGGGGGCAAATGAGATTTGTAAGTAGAAACCCTCAAATAGTAAGAGCTGAATGTTTTCTCTCATATGCGGAAGATAGACCAAAACCTAAGACAGGATGAAAATTAGATACATTTAATTAATAAATTCACCAAAGTTGAAATTTCACAAAGCTCAGGGAACTATAACTATGAAGGTGGGGGAGGGGAGAAGGGAAGCAGGAATAGAAGGAAAGGAAGGAAAAGGGGGTTATCAATATGGTTGGATGCACTCAACTCCCATGAGAAGCCAAACTACAGGTAGTCAGGCATATAAACTCAGAAATTTCAATAATCAATATACGCGTATATTCTCATTTCTATCCATAGCATGGGGGTATTACAGAAGAGACATGAGATTTGGAAATGGATGATACAAGGGAGATCCTGGATCAGGATAGGGCTTAATTTACTTTGTCAATATCTATGCATGCATGAATATGTAAGGATTCCTTTCAATATGTAAGACTATGTTGTTGAACCCATAAAAAGAAGAAAGAAAGAAAGAAAGAAACCCACTGTCAGATGATCACAAGGTGAAGGTTTTATAGGATTCTAAGGGTGGTAGGTGGGTTGCCCTTAGGTGGGGCTAGAGCTCAGACATTTGGGATTTTCTGGGTTGCTACTACCATGAAGAATTCAGGTTAATTCCAGCTCTGAGGGACTGTCCCCTGCTGGCCTCCACTGAGGGAACTGTTAAGTCCAGAGGGCTTCCAGATTCCAGGCATGGAGTGTGATTGTACAGCAGCACTCCTCTGCTGCGTGTATACCCAATTCCTCCAGATCTCCTGGACACAGACCGTTTGTGTGCTCTGGACCCACCTTCAACAATCATGCAACCCTCTGATTTAGGGAGGGGGACCTGGTGAAGCTTGGATCCCCTGTGTTCCTCAGGCTTGAATCCTGCTGGGCTGGTTGATGTCTGGGCTAGTTCTAAAGCAGCTTTTCTGGGTTCAACCTCTGAATGTCGACAAGGTCCTGGAAGGACTGTGGAGGAAATCTGTTTTTGATTTTGTCCTGACAGATCCCCAAGTTGGGTATGAGGAAAGGAGGCAAACTGTATTCTTATTCTTTTCCCCCATGGCAGAGACCCATGGGCTAGGCATTCTCAGGTCCTGACAGTGTCCTGCTCAGCTGGGATCAACCTAGGGGCATCTTGAGGAGGCTACTGAAAGCACTCCTTTCTCCCTCTTTCCCACTCACACTTTCAAAATGGCAACCATCCTTTCTCCTCCTGAACACCTAAGAGTCACTATAATGACCTTAGGCTTTGTAGATGAATCTGGTCCTCCTGGTATGGTGCTGGGCTTCTGTCAGAATTCAGGATTCACTGTTGCAAAAATATGGATTCCTTGTAAATCAGTGTTTCTTGTACCCGCCGCTGTGCAGAGCCACTGATAAAGTGCTGGCCACGGTGCCCACCATAGCTGCTGGCAGCCAATGTCAGCTCACCCTACAGCCCTGCTGGGACAGTGGAGATCTTTTCACCTTGCAATATTTGTAGATTTCTGAATCTTCAGGTGTCTGCAGTAGAAGCCTGGTGAATTCTAGCATCGGTGGGTGGGTTCCTTTTTCTTAATGTTATGGGACTATTGGGATTTGAGTCCTGATTCAAAGTTTCAGAACAGAAACTCCAGTTCACCATCCACCATGATCCCATCTGAGGGTTGATTTACATTTTTAAGAGGAGATTTATTTGAGAAACATATAAAAAAATCTCAGAATCCTTCATAGACCATAATAAAATGGATAACAAGAAGCTGTCTTCACAAGCCTAAATACTCAGTTATACACACAATAGTTTCACAGGCATAACAGCTATAAGCAGGTGAATCATATTCATAAGGCAATATGAAAATTATTTCATAAGGGAACTGAATATAAATGCATATCATAATGTTGTAATTATGTACACCTAGCATTATAACTGAGGTCATCTGAAATATCCTGATGGACAACCAAAAGCTTTTAATCAGATTCATCAAAAACTGTAATGGGTCATTATCGAATATGCAGTTACTCAGACTCCAAATCTTGAGAAATTCAATATTTAACAAATGCAGATACATAAACAGGACAACTGTTCCTTTACTGAGAAAGTTTCAACATTTTTACCAGCACCCACAAAGCTCACAAAGTCAATGTTGTGATAATGCATTTTTCAGGGAATCAAATTTGCAACAAAAGTATAAAATAAATTAGAACTTTCAAAAGTTCTTTACAAATTCAATACGTACAATGCTGAGATGAAATCCCTTCCTCAGAGTTTGGCTTTCTATCCCTCTCTTTGTTCAATGGGAACTATAGTTTTGGGAATTTTAGTTTTCAGGGTTTGAACATTCCAAACTGTAATATTTAGAGATTGTGATTTTAGATTTTAGACTTTATAAAGATACATTTCATGATTGCACCATTCAGAAGTCTGGCTTTGGGGATTATCAGCACTGTTTTTTCATATTTCCCTTCTTGTTCATGCCACTCTAGACATTTCAAATGCTTTGCTCTTTTCTGATATATTATGAACACTGTGGATTCCAGGCTTTCTCATGTGTTGATCCTTCGAATAGCCCCTGTGATGGTTTAGATCTGGAATGTTCCCCAAAAGCTCATGTCTTGAAGACCTGGTCTCCAATCCAGCAATGTTCAGAGGTGGGACTCTGCATAAAGTGATTGGCATGGGAGAGCTCTGCTCATTAGTGGTGGAAACTGTAGGCAAAATGGGTAATGGTTGGAAAGTAGGTCACTGAGGGTGTGCACTTGGGGACTATATCTCATACCTGGACCTGTCCTGTCTCTCCTTCTTTCTGCTTCCCAGTTGCCATGAACTGGGCAGCCTTCCTCTGCCACACTTTCTGCCATTTCGTTCTATCTCACCTCAGGTCCAAAGCAATGGAGCTGGCTAACTACAGACAGAAACCTCTGAAACCCTGACTCAGTATAAACTTTTCCTAATAAAAGACAGACTAGTAGAGTAGAGGAAAGAGATCTAGAGGTAGGGAGAAGGGGAAGGCATGGAGAAATACTGGAAAATAAATTTACCAAATCGAAATATCATCTAAGCCTATACCATCAGAGAATAATGAATAACATTTTCAAGTTCTTGCCACTGGGTCTTGAACAGTAACCAAGAGTCTTCCATGATTTTTTTAGGGCTTGAATGTGTAAAGTGAGTCTGTATGAGTGTATGTTTTGCCTAAGGCTTCAATAAATATCAACTATCATTGTTTTGGGCATTGTTTATTAATGTTACAGTAATTACCACTTCTTTCACTTGTTTATATCATTAACATTTGTTCTTAGACACAATAGTCATTTATAAGGAAAAAATTTCACATTGTGCTACAGTTTCCTCTTATTAGCTCTAAATTCCTAAACACCTGAGTGGATGCCATTAATTCCAGAGACTTATCTATACTTATCCTCCTTGAAAATTCTGATTCCACTTCTTTGTTAATGTTTAAAACTTCCTCTATTTATTCTTGTCATTATTTGCTATTGCTTCTACACATCCTTTGACAAATCTTATCCCTAGTTTATGTTAACCTTACATATATTTGTAAGTTACCTACCATATAATAAAAATGGGCAGTTTGAATAAATTAAGATGGATCAAGCACAGGTATGGTTTAATGAATGTACAGTTTCATAAAAGAGATGAAGCTCTCCCATAAATAATAATAAAAGGTAGAAAGTAATACATTTATGATACAAAAGATATAGATAGTTAAATAGATATCAAAAGAAGAAGCTATTTCTGCTAGAAGTGTTAGACAAGTTAACTTTAAACTGGGCTTCGAAACATAAATTGATTTTGGACATACTGAGAAAATAGAATGATACTCAAATCAGAATGAAGAATAGCCAAGCATAACACAGTGAGAATACCGGGTTGGGTGTTGCAGAGAATAAGAAGTGCTTTTATTAACCTAAAAATATAAATATGAAATGAATGAATAGTAAAAAATTTTTGAGAATCTTTTAGGATCAGAAATTTGAGGAGCTATGGAGTAAGTTATGGGTTCTTATTCTTTTTTGCTTTCAGTAGAATGAAAAGAAATATTTCATATTTGAAATGTGAAATAGAAAAATTAAAAGCAGAGAATCACTGTGATTTTTCCACATTAACCTAAATGACTGCCAATTTAGAAAAGCAGGATTTGTTTTAATATTGGATCCCATTTTGTCTTCAGTCCTACTAAGGTATTTCAACTTACTTTCCAAATTATGCAGGCAATTGGGTTTTTAAATGCCATTTTTTATTATGTTTGTACTTACTTGGTTGTAGTTTAATCCTAATAAAATTAAATGCATCTATTATAAGTTTATTAGGTTTTTTCTCTTGCTAAAATATTCAATTTAATTATACTACCATTATTATTACTTATAATTCTAAAAGCTGATAACCAAAATAACAACAGAATTAGTAAGGAAGAGTTTGCCAAATCCTTAGACTTATGATAGACCACAAAAATGTTTAAGTTGATAGACAACCCAATGATGAACAAAAAATGGAATCCGGAATCCAAGTCAGATATATACATTTTCCGTATTTGCATGTAAATACACACACACACACACACACACACACACACACGTAGAGAGAGAGAAAGACTTGATACATGAAAGACAATGAAATATAAATAATTGAAGAGTGAATTTCAATATATTTGTTCATTTACATTAAAAGTAATTGAAGACCTAATTTGCAGACGATAGACCATAGATTACAGAGTAAGCCAATGCAACCACTTAGAAATCAACCACAGAAAGACATGCATAAAGAAGCTTCAAGTCAACAGGATTGGCCAGGAAAGGATCAAGGAGTTGGAACTCCACATATGGTCCAGAAAAGGAATTCAATTAAAGCACCAGAAAAAAAGAGAAAAAGAAATGTATTGGAGATGGTTACCAAGATTTGATCATTCTTCATGATGAATAACAAAAATTAATCTTTTTATTCTCTGCGGCCCCTAGACTAGAGGAACCATCGTTTTCATGGAAGGAGGCAGAAATGGATCACAAAGTGACAACTGAGAGAATGTAAGGATTCTAAATAAAATATTAGCAAATAGGAAAAAGAAAAACAAAAAAGCAAATAATTTATCCTTAAAAAAGCATACAGGGGCTGGAGCAGTGGCTTGGCAGTTACGGTGCTTGCCTGACATGCACAAGTACATGGGTTTGAACCTCAGCACCCATGTACACAACTAAGTGTCAGAGCAATGAAAGCCATGTGAAAAACTCAATAAAACTTGATTCTCTCTGTTTCTTTCACTTTCTCTCATTGTCCTTCTCTCTTAAAAAAATCCATACAAACAAACACAACTATTAGTTAGAAATCTAAATAAAAAAACAAAAATCTTGAAACTATGATAGGAATATGTGTGGGATAGAAAATGATTACTAAACAAGAATCAGAAAATAAAATTTAAAAAGATTGTCAATTGGGTAAATTACTGAGGTTTGTAAGTCTGGAGAATTTTATCAACTCAAGTATACTTAGCACTATCATCTAAGTGATCGTCAACAGTGTAAAGTACAAATTCTTCTGTACAAAAGAATAGAATAAGAAACTTTCAAAGTATACGCAAAAGACATGGTTTAAAATAGTGCCTATAAGGTATTACATAAAGACAAATACTTTATTGGACTTTGAATTTTATTGATTCTGCATTCTCCTATTAAATACTATGAGATCTACTACTTATCATAGCAGAAAAAGATACAGAATTGAATAGTGTCTAGATTTCCTAACTGTAGTCCTTAAAGAATCACATAGATTTTAGACCACTT
Source organism: Aplodontia rufa (assembly GCA_004027875.1). Classification (NCBI taxonomy): domain Eukaryota; kingdom Metazoa; phylum Chordata; class Mammalia; order Rodentia; family Aplodontiidae; genus Aplodontia; species Aplodontia rufa. The sequence goes on from PVKS010027827.1 coordinate 17,769, forward strand.
GGATTTTAGAGTATTCAATTTTAGAACTGGGTATCTGGGATTAATATAAATGGATCAAGATGACCACTGCAGATCACAACAGAACATTATGGGTGATATATAACCTGTTTTAACCTAGAAGAAAATTATGGAAAAATATGTGAGACAAGTGTTTTCAGATATTGTGCAACTGAAAAAGTAGGACTGTGATTCTCTTGAAAAGGAAAACAAACCAGGCAATCCCTACAACAGAACCAATTTATTCCTTAGAAGGACTAATGGACTCTGTTTTTCTACAGATGATGAAAGAATAAATCTGTAGATCCAAGAAGCTACACAAATAAACATGGATCTAATAAAACATTTTTGCATAATTTTAACAAAACATTTAACACATTATATTAAACTGGGTCTTTGAAAAGATTAATGAACAACAAATTTCAATCCAAATTGATCTAAAAGAGAAAGACAAAACCTCACTTAAGACCAATGAGATGTAAATAGCTCTATACCTGTTAAAGAAACTGAATATTTACTTAAAGCATTTCACATAAACTACAGAAAGCAATGACTTCAGTGATGAATATATCAGACAATTAAGGGAAAAAAATCACACTAATCCTAACCAAATTTTTCACAAAAATGTATAAGACCTGTATACTAAAAAATATAAAATATGAATGAGAAAAATTTTAAAGTCCTAATAAATATTTATACTTTATTTATAGATTGGATGATTCAATGCTAATTCTTCTTGAATTCATCTATAGAAGGAACAGAATAGAAATGCCAAGTCTTCTTTTTTAAAATTGAAAAATTGATTCTAAAATTTATACAGAGGACGTGGGAAGATGGAAGAGTGGAACTAGATGGTGATCGCTGATCTAAACACAGCACGGAAATGAGGCAGTGAAGGAACAGATAACTGGAGAGGTAGGTGACAAAATAAATGTTCTAAGATTGAATATTAGATAGTCTGAGACTGGGAGAGACTTGCAATTTGGTTACCAGAGCAAAAAATAAGGGCAGAGTTCCTCAAACCCAACACTGGACTGGGTCAGGGGGAGGCGATAGGGGAAGAAGAGAGAAAAAGAGAGGAAAATCACATAAGCCCACTGCAACAACAGTTAGAAAAGCAGAGCAAATTAAAATGTGGTAAGAGCAGCAAGGTCATTGAAGGAAATCAAGTAGTTTAAACTAAATCTTGGACAAAAGTTTTGCAAGGCACAGCAGTCATTTCATGTAGCCCACAGCAGACAACCTGCCCTAGAGAAAGTTACATCGATAGGGCATCTCTCCATCTCCTGATAGCAATAAATCAAACCAGAGGAAGTACCCTTGCAGTAGGATGTATCAATAATACATCTAGAAAGAACTTATAGAGGGATTACTAGTAGTGGAAAGTTGTTGAAACTAAACTCCTCCCCCTCATCGCAAAAAAGGGGACCTTGATCTGCACTGAGAAGTGTTAGCTTAACCCAGTGATCCACACAGTGCACAGTCTCTATAGGAGCCTGGGCAGGGAAGGAGCAGATACCAGATACCTGTGATTCATGGCAATGGGAAGTGAGAGCTCAGCTCCAGAAGGGAAGGCAGTCATATTCTCCTCTGATGGCAGCCTCAGCCAGGGGAGCTTAGACATAGGCAGAATGCTAAATCTGTCCCAGTGGCAGTAGTAGTAGCACTCACTTATCACAACTGTGGAGAGCAGCCCCTGCTCTGAATTTCTCTTTGATGTAAAGAATAGCAGTTTTTAGGTTATGCCTAAACCTGAGTTTTTCTCTTTTATAAAGCAGTAATTTTCAATGAGCTACTTCATTTTGAATATGAGTGCCAAAGTAGTATGACTCCATACCTTGTTTGTACAAATAAATAACCACCATTTGCTGATAAATAACATACATGCCAACTTATCAAACTAAATCAAGGAGTGCCTGGACATATTGATATTCAAAACCATATCAGGAACAACAGACATGAAAACTGACCAACCTTGCCAGATGAAAAGCCCTTGCTTGAGACCCATAAAAGGAGGAGCAACTGAGACTGAACACGGTGGCATCTTGACCTCATCATTTAGTCACTCATCACTAGTGTAACCCCCCAAAATTGCCACCACGATGAACCTGTCTCTATTTGACATCAGCCAAATTCAGTTTCTCCAGCCTGTGATAACCATGTATGGCCTGCTCCAAGCTGACACATTGAGGTGATACTCTGAAACTAAAACTGCTATCTCTTTGGACCTTCTGCTATGACAACTCTGCAAAACTGATTCATTCAAATCCTTATCTGAGGGCTGGAGCAGTGGCTCTCGGTGGTTACGGCACTTTCCTGGCATGCACAAGGAGCCCGCTTCAAACCCCAGGACCATGTACACAACAGAGTGCTGGAGCAACAAAAGTCACATGAAAAACTAAATAAAGTTGGTTCTCTCTTTCTCCCTCTCACTGTCCCTCTCTCTTTAAAAAAAAAAATCCTTATCTGACCATATAGGCTGACCCTGACTCTGAATTTGTATCTCTCTGACTGTGCTCTTAGCATCTTATAACCCTGTGGCCTCTCTAACCTTTCCTTAATCTTTCTGTGACTTATTTATATATCATTGGGTGAAGTATGTGTGACTCGAGTGTTATAGTTATTAGAAAATAAGATTGCAATAAAATAATTTGTGTTTGCTAGTATTAGGACTACCACCATACCCTCAAGTATTTAGTGAACCGCCACTGATAAGAGTGATGTAGCCTATCAACTTATTGTTATTTGACAAATTCTGACATTATGGAAAGACACAAATGTGTTTTGTCTATGTTAATGACATAGCACACTCAACAAAAAATTCTTGAGGAGTGAAAGCTAGAACTCAAGTGAACCATTTGACTCACTTCATCCAGTAGCAGAGAGTATTCCACCAAGTTGTGTCAGTCATGGGGAATACTTATGCACCACAGACCTCCCACTGAGAACCTTCATCCACAGGACCCATGGTTGTAGAGAGCCACCAAGCTCTATGCCACTTTGATAAAGATCCTGTGAAGGGGAGCATGCGCATTGTGACCAGCATTAGTTTTGGCAGCATCCCGCAGCCCTTCATCCAGCATCTACACATGATAGAAATGACAAGCAGACATTAAATGACACCCTCTGAGCATCCAGTTTCAGGCTACTGTGTTGAGAAACAAGAACTACCTGGTGGGAGTAGCTAGTATAATAACTAGGCTATTACATCAAAAGTCCAAATTTAATAATCACTGACATAGATGAATATTCCAAAATATAAACTAAAGAAATGTAGAATTGTTTTCAATTAAATAATACATGTCCAAATCTTAGAAATGAGTTGGAAATCCAAATCCAAGAAGCCACTTCAAGACACATTATAATGAAAAGGGCTATATACAGAAAAAGATAGACTTTTAAAATCTGAAAGAGGAAAAATGCAAGTCACATTTAGAGATAAATCAATTCAGATTCCAAATGATTTATCAACCTGGACCCTAAAAGCAAGGAGGAATTGGAATAATATATTAAAGAAAATGGGTGCCATTGAAGCTAACTTTATCCAGCACAATTATCTTTCAGAATTGGAGATGAAATAAAAACATTACCTTATAAGCGAAAACTAAAATAATTCATAACCATGAAGCCTGAAATATAAAACATACTCAATGAAATATTTCATGCAGAATAAATGCAAAATAAAAATGAAAACAAGCATAGGCAAGAATTGCAACAGAATAATATTTAATTGAAGGAGAATCATATCTGAATTTAGCATTAGAAATAAGCCAAATTTCCAGGAAATAAAAATCACCTCTCTATAATAACATTGAATGTGAGTGGTCTAAACTCTTCAAAGACATAGATGGACAGATTGGACTAAATAACAAGACCCAGCAAACTGTCATTTGCAAGAGACTCACCTTACAGACAAAGACATCCACAGACTGAAGAGGAAAGGATGGGAAACGATGTATCATGCAAATAGTAGCCAAAAGCAAGAAGGAGGAGCTGCTCTCATATCTGAAAAAATAGACTTCAAACAAAAATTAATCAGAAGAGACAAAGAGGGTCACTTCATACTGGCAAAGGAATCAATCCAACAAGAAAACACAACAATAATAAGTGCTTATGTCCTAAACATGGGTACAACTAATTCCATAAAGGAGCACTCCTCAAATTGAAGCCTCAGATGAACCCTAGTACAATAACACTGGGTGATTTCAACATCCTCCTTAGTAACAGGTCATCCAGATTCTTCAGAACTAAAAACATATTATTAATCAAATGAACCTAACAGACATCTGTAGAATAATAATACATCCATCAAAAACTGAATTCACTTTATTTTCAGAAGCACATGGAACGTCTTTAAAACATCACATTTTGGGTACAAAGCAAATCTTAGCAAATACAAAAAACAGATTAAATAATATACTTTTGAATGATAAATTAATAGTGGGAGCCAAAAAAATTCTTAGAAACAAACGAGAATCGTGATACAACAGGTCAAAATCTCTGTAAAAGTACGAAGGCAGTTCTAAGAGGAAATTTTACAGCACAAATTTTCTATATTAAAAGAAATATAAAGAAACAAAATAAATAATCTAACATCACACATTAAATCCCTATAAAAAGAAGAACAAAGTGATACCAAATTCAGTAGACAACAGGAAATAATTAAAATCAGGGCCAAAATCAATGAAATTGAGAATAAAAAATACAAAGAATCAATGAAATAATAAATTGGTTCTTAGAAAGGATTAACAAGCTTGAAAAACCCTTAGTCAAACTAACCAAAAAAAGAAAAGACCCAAATAAAATTAGAGACAAAAGAAAATATCACCATGGATGTTACTAAAATTCAAAGGATCATCAGAAACTATTTTTAAAATTTATACTCCAATAAACTAGAAAATCTTGAAGATACTGAAAAATTCCCAGATGTATTTGACCTACCCAAACTGAACCTTGAGGATATAGAAAATTTAAATAAAACAATATCACGTAATGAAATTGAAGTAGATATCAAAAGTCTTCCACAAAAGAAAAACCAGAACAAGTTGAGCTCAAAGTTCAGACTTTTAAAGAACTAATGCCAATTCTTCTCAAATTATTCCATGAAATACAAAAGGGGGAAACACTGCTAAATATATTCTGTGAAGTATGAATCAACCTGATGCCTAAACCAGGGAAGGACACATCAAGGACAGAAATCTTCTGGCCAACGTACTTGATAAACACAGAAGCAAAAATTCTGAACAAAATACTATCAAACGGAATTCAAAAACACATTAAGAAAAGAGTGCACTGTGATGAAGTAGGTTTCATTCCAGGGATGCAAGGCTGAATCAGCATACAGAAATCAATCACATTCCTGTATTTCAATAGAGAATCTACACAAAAGGAAATTAGGAAAATCATTCCATCCATAATAACCTAAAAAATATACTTGGGGGTTAATCTAACAGAGGAGGTGGATGACCTCTGTAGTGAAAACTGTAGAATGCTGTGAAAGAAATTGAAGAAGACTTTAGAAGATGATTAGACCTCCCACATTCTTCAATATGCATAATTAATGTTGTCAGAATGTCCATGCTACTGAAGTGTTATACAGCTTCCATGCAATCTTCATCCAAACACCAATGACAATCTTCAAAGAAATAAAAAAAAAAGTTCTAAAATTCATTTGGAAGAATAAGAGACTGATAATGGCCAAAGCAAGCCCAAGATGAAAAGGAAAAGTGAAGCTGGAAGTGTCACAGTACCTGACCTCCAATTGTACTACACAGCTCCCTAGCAGTCAGCATGGTACTGGCACCAAAACAGACATGAATTCCATACAGACAAACTGACATAGATACAGTCATTTGATACTTAACAAACATGTCAAAAACTTATGTTGGAGAAAAGATAGCCCTTTTAACTAATAGTACTGGGAAAACTGGAAATCCATATGTAAAAGAATGAAATTTGACCCCTACCTCTCTCCCTGCATAAAAGCAACTCAAAGTAGATCAAACATCTAGGATTAGATCAGAAATATTAAAGCTGCTAGAAGAAAATGTAACTGAACAAACCAACAAATTGGCAAAGGTATCAACTTCCTTAATGTGTGAGGAAAAAAGACAAAAATAAATAAGTGGGATGGCATCAAATTATAGATCTTCTGCAAGTCAAAGGAAATGATTAAGAATGGGAAGAGAGAGCCTATGGATTGGGAGAAAATCTTTGCCACATGCTCCTCAGATAGGGGTTTGATATCCAGAATATATAAAGAACTTGAGGATGCTTACCACTCACCTTGCACAAGAATCAAATCAAAATGGTTCAAGAATCTGGAAATTAAACCAGCAACTATACAATTGCTTGAAGAAAAAATAGGATCAACACTACACAACATAGGTGCTAACACCGTCTTCCTTAACAAGACTCCCATAGTGTAAGAATTAAAGCCAAAAATAAACAAATGGAATGCCATTAAATTAAAAGGCTTCTGCACAGCTAAAGAATTAGTCAAGAATGTCAAGAGAGAACCTACACAATGGGAGAAAATCTTTGCCTGCTACACCTCAGACAGAGGGCTAAAATCTAGAATATATAAAGAACTCAAAAAACTGAACACCAAAAGCACAAATAATCCAATCAATAAATGGGCTGGGGAGCTAAACAGAAATTTCTCAATAGAGGAAGTCCAAAAAGCCCATAAACATATGAGAAAATGCTGAACATCACTAGCAATCAGAAAAATGCAAACCAAAACTCCAATGAGATTCCACTTGACCCCTATCAGATTGGCAAAAATGAAGAATATGAACAATGACAGATGCTGGAGGGGCTATGCGAAGAGAGGAACACTTTCACACTGTTGGTGGGACTGCAAGCTTGTACAGCCACTCTGGGAAGCAGTGTGGAGACTTCTCAAAAAACTATGGCTGGAACCACTTTATGACACAGCTATCCCACTCCTGGGTATTTTCCCAAACGTGCTTAGAATTGGCATATTACAGAGACAAAGCTATTTCAATGTTTCTAGCAGCTCGATTTACTATAGCTAAACTATGGTACCAACCCAGATGCCTCTCATTGGATGAGTGGATTCAAAAATTGTGGCATATATGTATACATATATACACACACACACACACACACACACATATATATATATATATATATATATATGTGTGTGTGTGTGTGTGTGTATATATATATATATATATACACACACATATACACACACAATGGAATTCTACACTTACATTAGAAAGAATGATACCATGGCATTTGCAACCAAATGGATGGAGATGGAAAAATTTATGCTGAGTGAAATATCCCAAATTCAGAGACTCAAGGCCCAAATGTTTTTTTTTCTCATATGTGGAAGCCAGAATACAATAGGAAACAGATTGAAAGTAGGCTAAGCTAATCGTAACCTCAAAGTGGGTGAATTTTTACACGAATGGGGGAACCTTGCCTATGATGCTGGGGGATGAAGGGAGGGGGCAGAAAGGGGGATAGGAATAAGAGGGCTATCAAGGCAGCTGGAGGGAGGGAGTAGGGGGGTTATCAACCCAGTGGGGAACCTTCAACTTCCATGAGAATCCCCATTAACATGGGGGGTACTTTAGGGGAAACATGGGATTGGGGGAATTCAAAGGGGGGAAATCATGAATTGGTATCAGCCTTGGCTTGCTCTGACGTTAGGCATGTGATCAAGATTATGTGGCAACAATTCCCTCCTATATATGACTATGTTGAAGGAATGAAAATAAGTAAAGAAAATAAAATACTAATAAAATAAATAAATAAGCCCCAACATCATGTACACAACAAAGTGTCAGAGCAACAAAAGTCACATGAAAAGCTAAATAAAATTGATTCTGATTCTGTCATAAAAAAGAACTTGAAAAGCTTAATGTCAAAAACAACCCAATTAATAAAAATGCTAAAGAATTATAAACAGACACTTCTCTAAAGAAATACAAATGGCAATAAATATATAAAGAAATGTTCAACATCTCTAGCAATCAGGGGAATGAAAATCAAAACTACCCTGAGATTTCATTTCACTCCAGTCCAAATGGCATATCAACAATAAAAGCAATAATAAATACTGACAAAGATGTAGGGCAAAGTGTACACTCTTACATTGTTGGTGACACTATAAATTTATAACCCCTCTGAAAAGCAGTATGAAGATCCTCAAAAAACTACGGATGGAATTACCCAGTTATCCCACTACTCAATATATACCCAAATGATCTAAAATATGCAAAGTATAGGTATGCAGCCACGAAAAGAGTTTAAAGCAGTACAATTCATAATTAGCAGAGCTATAGAACAAACCTAGGTTCCCAACAAAAGATGAATGGATAAAGAAAATGTTGTATACATATAAAAATGGAGTGTTACTCAGTCACAAAGAGGAATTAAATTATGGCATTTACTGGTAAATGAATGGAATCGGAGAGCATCGTGCTAAGTGAAATGAGTCAGTTCCAGAAAGTCACGGTCAAATGTTTTCTCTGATATCCAAAAGCTAGACCAAATTAGGAAAAAAATATACTAAATTTACAAACTTTCCTATGTACACAAATGAATATACTACAGTGAATCTCATGTTTATGTATAAGACACTAATTTAAGAAAACTATAAAATACATATATATATATATGGAAGATCAGTAGAGTAGGGTAAACAGAAAGGGAGGCAGTAGGGGAGGGAAAGGAGAAATAGTGAGGACTCAATTAGAGCAAATTAGATTTAGATTCCATGATTGTACAATTATGTCAAAATGAACCCTAACATTATGTATAACTAAAACAAACTAAAAATTTTATACTAAGTCAAATTAACCAACATTTATAGAACAATTATGAATAAAAGAACATATTTTTTTGGCTTACACTGCCCTATTTCAAGATTTACATTATAACTATAGGAACCAATATAGTTTATAAGAATAGACATGTAGATAGAGAAGAATTGAGAGTTCATAAATTAACCAGTATAGATATTCTGTTAATTTATCTATGTATTTATAAAGGTTATTCAATGGAGAATAAAAAATATTTGCAGCAAAATACTGCTGCAACACTCATTTCAAAAAGTCCTCTTTATGTTATACCATATCAAAAAAATTAAACATGACAAAAATTAAATCAAAATGGATCAAAGACCTGGATATTAAACCTACAACTTTAAATTTACTAGAAAAAGAAGTCGGGGAAACACTACACCTTATAGGAGTCGGCCGCTTCTTCCTTAATAGAACTCCTATGGCGCATGCTGTAAAATCAAAACTAAATGAATGGGATGCAATTAAACTAAAAAGCTTCTGCACAGCTA
>PVKS010027828.1:0-26876 GCA_004027875.1 Aplodontia rufa
GTGCTTTTATAATTATGTTATTGCATTTTCTTGTCATATACATCTGAAAAGCATCAATTTTTTTTAAAAAAGAAAAGCTACTGTCACAATGGTTACTCCTCTGGGAACTGATAGATTACCAAATGGTAAATGGCCCAGGTTTGTTTTTTACCTAAATCAGAATGTGACCATAATTCTTTGGCAATTAAAAACAAACATAAAAAAGATATATGTGGAGTATTAAGGGAAAATATTCTCAAACCATGCTCATTCTAACAATATTTGAAGTAAAAAAAAATAAATGTTCATAATAAAACAATTTCAAAGATTCATTTAATCATAATTCACATAGCTACAAAAGATTTAAAGTGATTCACAGTCCATCTTCTCTTGGGCTTGTCTTTGGAAAGTTCAAAAGTTCAAATGACATCCTTTGCCAAACTTCTCTAGGTAATGATGAGGTGTTTACATAAAAAAAAATCAAAGATTTATCTGTCCTCCTGCATTGCTGATAATGCATTCAGCTGTCCTATTCCACCATGAAAGTAAGCATGTCCTTTAAATTCTACTTGCTTTGTTTTGCTTCTTGGGTTATAATTTACTCTCAAAGCCATTGCTCAAAAAGAGGGAGAGAAGAAAGAAAAACCAAGGCCATTTTCCCACGTCATTTTTTTCTGTCAAAATTTTGCTGTTAAGTTTTGAATCCAGGGGAAATACTGAGGACTGAATTTGAAAAAACTATACTCCATGTGTTTATAATTATGTCATGGTATATTCTAATGTCATGTATATCTTAAAAAACCAATAAAAATAAATTTAAAAATGCTTAAATCATTTTCTTTCTCTTCAATTCATCTGTTAGGATGTTCCTCAATAAAATTAGGAGAATATTGTATCTCTGAAATTTTTGAGAGGGTAGTATAATGGTGTGGCTAAAGCAGCTTTATTTTCACATAGGTATAGTTGTTTAGTTTTGAATGGATCTTAAAAGTATCCATTATTCTATTAGTAAATCATCTTTGTCTCACACCAGGGTCAGATTTATGGGCATGCCACCTTCACAGTTTCCTGTGCCCATACTTGATTAAATGGTCTGATATTGCCCTCTTTAAATTTTTCATAATTTTTGTAAGAAGTCTGTACTGATATTTTTTACTGGGCCTTAAAATTATTTAGTTAGTACTATCATGCCTGTCTACCTATATTAAACATTACATGCCATTTTGTTTATGGTTTCAAGCTGAACATGAATTAAATTAGATTTTTAAAACTCAAACTGTGTTCTCCAAAGCCTATATTGTGGATTGATAAATTAGTATTTTAAACAAATGATTTGTCAATGAAAGTAAGGAAGATGTAAGGAAGTCTGGCTAGTTGATTTTATTGTGTCAAATTTACTTACAAATAAGTAAATTGAGTCTAAAGTCAGCAACAATTTAAATGGACTTGCTGAGATTTTTACATATGACTTTTATGCTCACATCAAAGAATCTGAGGCATTTTTGATTTTTATTTCAAGTCACCAGGTAAAAAGCCTTCCCATATTAAGAGCCTTCCTTCTCTATGCTCATGATAATTCAGTGAATTAAAAAACCTCCATATATTTTAATGAAAGTTCTTTGTATCCATACACAATAGCATAGAAAATTTGTCTAATTTTCATTTCTTCATTTCTTCAATTATAATCATGGTTGCATAAGCACCGAGACTATGATGTTGCACAAGCAAGATTCTACATTTTCTCTCTTCCACTGTTAGCTCTTACTTTGCATCCAAAACAAGTGACCCAAATTTCTCTTCTAGCAATTTCCTGCAAAAATTTTAATGAGTATGTAGTGTTCTATATTCATAACTCCTAGGAAATAAATTTCAAAGCACTTGAATAGTCCTGTTTGTGCTATCTAAGTACCCTGCAGAGGGTGTAAGGTAGTGTCTGTTTAGGTATCACAGTGATTGCCTACCATCTAGACTTCAGGGTAGAGCAAATACCTTTCCTTTGTGTGCCTATCATATCTCAGGGGTTTTGGAATGCTAGAGAGAAAGCTAATGCTGCTCCGCTCCAGCTTTTGGAATCTTCAAATATTCAGTTGACTTGATGGTGCCCATTACCAAGAAGTATGAAAAGTTATTTTGCTATGTCTTAAAGCTGACTTGAGAAGTTGAAAATTTCCCTGAAGCTCACTTACTGCAGGCCTTTTCTGACAACATATTATCTTCTTTAATATCTAATCCATTTTTTAATCTCAATGCCATAGCAAAAACTATAATGTCTAACGTCCTCCCTGGGAACTTCCGGAATATGATGCTGTCTCCCAGAATGATTCACACACACACACACACACACACACACACACACAGAGAGAGAGAGAGAAAAATAAAAAATTAGTTTTTTACTCAGAAGTTGAAAGCAAGAACATAGTGGTAGAGAGACATATTTTAAAAATATTTAAACCTATAGTTGTATAACTATTGAAATATATCTCCAAAATAAAGGAAAATAAATACTACTTCTGCCATGAGAAACTGAAAACATTATAAGTTTTATATAACTGATATATAAGATGAAAATATTAAAGGAAGTAATTCAGGCAGAAGGAAAATGATAATATATGGAAATATGGATGAACAGAAACACAGACCAAAACAAAGGAATGAAAAGCATCCAAGTGGTAAATCTATGGGTCAAAAATGAAGATGAAGTTTGATGACAGACTATATGCAGAGGGACCTCCTTCCCCAACAGGAATGCACTGTATTTCTCATCTTATTAGCCCTCCCGCGTGTGACCCTCACAGGGGCACAGAACCTGGTTTTCTTGATTCCGAGGGACACCTGACTTCACAAGTCCACATGATTCTCCCTTAGCCCTACTGATGCAGCTTTCACAGCTGCTTCTATTTTCAAACTGAGTGTAGACTTTGGATCTGGAAGAAGAGATTTTCACATAATGGTTTAAGGGCTTCAATATTTTTTCTTTCCAGCTTTTGAGATATCCAGCTGTATCCTCACCTATATTAATTGCCTAGCATATATATGTCTATATATAACTGCCTACAGCTATCTCATATGTATGAGTGCATATAATTTTTCTTTCCTCCAATTTGTTATGTGACCTTTAGTTCTGATTATAATGTTGTTGGCTAAGCAATCATATTATTTGGTTCAGTTGTTAACATTCAAACTGTCTAATCTATCATTTTTTCCTTTATGGTTTCTGGCATTTTTATGATGTTTAGAAAAATCTCAGTTTGGAATGTTTAAAAATACATTTTTATTTTACTAATTGTATAGTTAATATTTTAAATATTAAGAGAGAGAAGCAGAGACAGACAGGAGAATGTATGGGAGAGAAATAAAAGAATGAATCAAGAGTTTGGCTCTATTTTTGCCAAATATTCACTAAAGTGTTGTAATACCACTTCTTCAGATAATTTCATTTTCACTGATTTGCAATGCAATCTTTAAAATTCTTTAAATTCCCATATATACTTGGTTATATGTATAAATTTCCTTTTGACTTAAGTGACTATTGCTATATTCAATTAATAGATTACAGCTATTGAATTGTAATCAATGTATTACAGCTATTGATTTCTATTTTTTTTTAAATAAGACAGAGGGACCGTGAGAGAGAGAGAGAGAGAGAGAGAGAAATAATTTTTAGTTTCTTGTGTGACTTTTGTAGCTCCGAGACTTCATTGGGTACATGGTGCTGGGGTTTGAACTTGCATACTTGTGCATGCTGGGCAAGTGCTATAAATGTTGAGCTACCACTCCAGCCCCGTGCTTTCTATATTTGTATTGTATTCTATAGCAAAGGATTCTAGTGAATTTTAATTTTTTTCTCATAGGGAATCAAGTAAAGATTTGAATCAATTTACTCCCTCATTCCAATAATTGTGTCTAATATTACTTCTAACATTTATCTTTATTTGACCAGGTTTTAAATAATATTACTGAATCATGGTTTTAATAAGAAAAACTATCTTGTTCTTAAAAATTGATTTTTTAAAATCTCATGAGTTCTGAGCTTGATATCTTATTTTATTTATGGAAACATATTAAATCAATCCTACAATACAGATAATAATGTTGACATTATTATTCCATGAATAATATAACACAGTAGCTTAATGTAAAAGCCACCTATATTGTATCTTTATGAATTAATAGATTAATAAAAGTGACCTAATAAAAATTTTTAGGTAAGAATGTGAAAATGGGCATATTTGCAACATTATGGGGAGTTCGTATAATACCGAAATTTTTCTTAAAATTAAAAGTTTGTGATTGTTACTGATGTCTGTTGTTTTCCTGATTCCAGATTTGCTAGGAGTGAAAATGTATATTAATTAATACATTCATTTGTTCATCCATTCATTCACAGGCTAAAATGGTATTATATCCCCAATTTGTACATTTTGTTGTAGACAAGAATATATACGTTCTGGGCAGAATTCAATACTTCCAGAATAGTCTACTGTGGTTTCTTGCCCAAAAGCAGGTGTCTTGTTCCAACTGGATCACTTTCACAGCATGCATCAAGTAAACCCCAACCACATAATAACTTGATAATTTTGAATATCTGTTTATTGTTTAAAGAGCTGATGCTCAGGTAAGGCAAAGCAATTCCTCGTATAACTCTGGAATTTATACACTATGTTAGTTTAGTTTGGTAATTTTGTAAATATAATCACACTATTTTTAAGACCTGTGTGCTCAAATCATCAATCAGATCAAGTCAGAACAAAAGATTTTAAATAGCAAAGCACATGGTTAGTGTCATTGGGGGAATGGAGAAGGAGGCTGGCGTGAACAAAAACACTTGGAACATAGTCTGATAAAGGTATCTTGAAAAATGCGCATGTACAATATACAACATGTATCCCAGTAAGTGTATTTATGATACAGAATATCTAGCTCTAATAAGATGAATTGAGAGGCAGATCAGACAGATTTGCAAGAGCACTGCTTTTTCTGCGTGTAAAAAGAAGCCGAAGGACCTTTGTTACAACCCTACTGTTTAAGTCACAGGACTGGCTTGTCACCGTTATAATCACCCAGCTCCAATGTTATCCCAATTTACTTTTATATCCTCATGACTTCGCTCCACCTCTGAATATAAACTCAGTCCACGGCTTTGGAAATCTTCCCACAGGAACGTTCCCTATATTCCTGTCTTCCCTGTGAAAATATGACAGATTTGTCTCTCACTACATCCACTGTTATTTTTCAGTTCTCATTATTATACCTTTAATTCTATCTTACCCATTTATTTCTAGTTCTTTACAATTTCCCTTCCCAGTTACCAACCATTATCTCCCTTTTGTTATGATCTTTCCCCTAATCATCTTCTATTATCTCTTATTTTAGTACTTGGCGTTCCCCCTTTGATGTCTTTTGGTTTGAACTTGAGGTAATTTGACTCTTTTTGTTAATTCTTTGACTTATCATAGACCCATTATCTATTCCTCTCTTTTTTTCCATCTTTCATCTTTTCCTATATATTGAAATTCACACAATGGTGTGGTTGAGCTGCAGCCGGCAGGGGGATGAGCGGTGTGGAGAGCTGTCAGAAGGTGAACAAACAGGCTTTTATGATAAAAGGTTGAAGAAGCACACACATGAAGTTAAAAAATAAAAAGCTTCTATTATAGGATTTAGGGAATTGAATGTGCATGATATGATCCCAGAAAGGGGAAAAACGCATTGAGTAAGTAATGACATCATGACAAGAGGAAAGCACTATTCATCTCATCAAAGCTCAGGGAACTTAAATGCTAACTCACATAAAGCATGCGCTTTAAAATAGTTTGTGGAGATCAGATCAGAAAACCAGCATTTGAAGTCTGTATGCATACACCCAAAGCGCTGGCTGATGGAAATAGCACCTGACCTGGGGGGCGGGAAGATTCATCACTTGCTTAACCTTTTTCTTTTGGCTTTTATTTTCTCTTTTCTAAAATGGAGTTAAACAATGCAACAGTAATGAAGCATATATTCACAAACTTTTGCCATGCCTCATGTGTGGCAAGGTCTGAAAGAAAGGTCAAGAGATTTCATGGGTCCTAGAACTCAGGTTGATTTGTCTCCAAGTCTGGGGCTCTTAACGCCTAGGCTCTTTTGCCTCGGTTTTCATGTGGTTTTAAAAGGACTACTGCATACACTTATGCATTTAATTAAAACTTATGAGATTTACTACAACAAATTATATTGGGAAAAATGGGAACCCTTATCAAGAATCTTAACATATAGTCCTTAGCAGTTATACCTTTTTTATTGGTGCATTATAACTGTGCATGCTGATGTTATTTGTTACTTTTTTTTAATTTTTTTTTAGAGAGAGGGACAGTGAAAGAGAGAAAGAGAGAATCAATTTTATTTAGTTTTTTTCCATGTGGCTTTCGTTGTTCCAACACTTTGTTGTGTACATGGTGCTGGGGTTTGAACTCATGTCCTTGAGCATAGGAAGCAAGTGCCAAAACCGCTGAGCCACTGCTCCAGCCCATTGTTACATGTTCTTACATGCAGGGAAAGGCCCAACGCACAGAGGAAAGTTTGTAACACAAAGGTGTTCAATTCAGTATTTTCCTCATAATACAGGCATCCTTAAAATAAGGTAGTTATGCAATAGTAGGATATAGATAGTGAATTTGAGAAGAATTCTGACATAGAATATTTATAATTTTGGGTAAACTTCATGTTCCAACATTATGTAAACAGAAGATCTTAACTAAGTTAAAATCATTAGAAAAAATGGAAAGATATAAATCAAAATATAAGTGGAGGATTCAGTCAGAGCATGCAAACTTTCAGTTATAAGATGAGTAAATTTGGAGGTCTAATGTACAGCAAAATGATTATTGTTAATATTAGAGTATTGTACACTTCATATTTCCTGAGAGTAGATCTGCTGTTCTTACCACAAAAACAGAAAATATATGAGCTCTTAATTAGCTTTATTATTGTAATTATTTCACAATGTCTATGTATATCAAAACATTGTATTGTACATCTTAAATACATACAATAAAATAATTGCCTTGGTCATTTAGGTGGGGTTAGGTACTTCTCTTTTGTATTCTGCAAATTACCTATAATAAAATTGTTAAAATTTTCATGCAAAAAGTAGCATATGCTGCTTCACTAAAGCCTGCATGGCTTATTAAAACATTCTCTGCATTCTTATAATGTGGAAGGAGCATATTTCTAAAGAACAAATGATTGAAGAATAACATATAGCTGTTAACATGAAACCCAAACGAAACCAAACCAAATCCCAAAATAGCCACATTTCACCTTTCTAGGAGATTATAATTGTTGCACTGAATTTTATTATTTAGCCTCTTATTGCATTATAAAAGAAACATTTACATGATTGCTTTTATTTTACTGGAATTTTCTGTGCCTGATTATGTATCCATCCTGGAGCTGATGTTCAGTAGCTGGTTTGTTCCTCCAACTTGCGAGTCTCTCCACATTTCACCACCTCCATTTCTCATCCAAAGCAGTTTGCTTATTTACTGAAGCCCTTTTGTGGGCGGAGTGGAGTGCTATCTTTCTTGACCCAGTTGCCTCCCTGCATTAAGGGATTCTGGATGTTTCTTGTTTGTGATAGTCTTGCCTGAAAACATGGATCATTAAATGCAGTGATGTGGAGAAAATCAGTTGGAAGACGGGAAGGAAGAGGAAGCCTATATTACTATTATTCCAAGTGACATGGTAACACAGAAAATGAAAATTCAGGGCTTTTTGATTCTTATGTACTCTGATACTAATCAAAAGTTATGGTTACCTTGACAACCCTCTAAGCTCCTGAACATCTAGGTAGAACAAAGCAGTTATTTTATTCTCCTGCATTCCACCATGGAGTCAGGGAAAATTAAATCATGCTTAGTATAGATCACATTCTCCACGACTTTTTTAGATGACTTTAGAATAACATAATATCTTCTGTCACATAATTTTTCAGTCATTATTTTTTTTCCATAAAGGACACAATAATTTAAAAAAAATACAGTCACATAAGAAACAGGAGAGGATTTCATAAAAGCCAAGCAGAAAGCACAAACTAATTGTGATGCTAAGAGAAGCATTTCAAACTCTTTTCCAAAATCAAAGCTGAGTTCACTGTATTTAAAAATCCTGGGAGGAATTTCTCTATTGCAATTCTTTTTTCATTTAACTGACTTCTAGGAAGGAGGAAATATATGAGGTGGTGGAAATGGCTTGGATTGGAAAATCAACCTACTGAGAAATGTAATAGTCTCCAGAATGGAGAGGTGTTGGGTAAAGGATATACCTCCCGAGAGGCATCTCATGCTTTTTCCTGGAGACATTGTTCCTGAAAGTTTGGTCAAACAGCTTCTGTACTAGGTGGGAGCAGCCAGATTTAACCCAACTTGTGCTGCCCCATGTTCCTCAGACCAACTGAGTCAAAATCCACTGTTGATTGGTGCACATATAATTTGTGAAGTGCAAGAGGATATTCCAATATCATGTTTTAGCTCATGGCAGGTACACAAAATTGTTTATCCTGTTTTCTTTCCACTTAACAAACTGAATTTGAACCTTTGTTTCAAAAAAAGATGTACCTGTTTTTAAAATGAAAAACCTAAGTGACTGTCATTCCTTTCCCTTTGACACTGTGGATTTTTCATAGGGTTGGTACTTTGTTATTCTCTGCAATTGAACAATTAACTCTAGTGTCAAACCCAAAATGTGCTTAATAAGTAAAATCAGATGCATAATTATCTAATCTAAATGCTCAGAGTTTGGGGGTATTTTTAACAAATTAAATTTGGCTTTAAACACTAGAGCTTAAGAGAATGTATTTATACAAAATAACAATTAAATATTAGAAGTAAGTTGAAATATGAGCAGATTTTTGGGTAAATTCCAAATTTTATAGAGACAATCTGTAGTGTTTGAGGGCTTTGGGGTCACATTTCAAATTCTATCTTTGACTCTCTGTGATAAGTTGCATGCTACCATTTTTTAAAATGTAGTAATAATATGAATGCCTAATCCAGGGTCAGTGACAATAGAGATACAGCTTCCTCTCTGTTATCACATTTAGAAATAATTAACTTTTAGTTGGACATACATTTGTGTGGACTCAGATGCAGTATATGAAAAGTCCTTCACTACATAATATTTTCCATAATCCATCATTCATCACCTCTTATTACAAGGATTAGAAAAAGCCTAAATTATTAAACAAATAAATGCAATGAGTTTATTATTTTTATGAATATATGTGTATATGTATATATATATTTATTCAATTAAGTCTTTAAAATGTTTCCAAGTAGAGATCTTTAGAGACCTACTTTAATGAAAGCTGAAGATGCCTCTGTAATTAGCAATTACATGTTTTCTTAAACAGTTTAAATGTGCTTTTCTGCCAACTTCATCTCATCTTAGTGATAGCAGAATTCTGGTAATAATTTATGGTCTCCCTCTTCTACTTCCCAGTTGAGAGAAGAGGGAGTATCTACATTTAAAGGTATTGGTAGATGTTAAAATCCCCACGTGAAAGACAGATGGGCGTGTTTCAGAGTAGCACTGCCCTTCTAAATCTGGATTTTCTTTTAACGTGTCAACTAATTAAGAAGTTTCAAATGCATACTTTAACATTGCCCAAATTCTCTCACATTTCATACTATCAGAGTACAAATTGTCCAATTTGTAAGCTGGAAACACTTGGCAGTTATTTCTTCACTGAAGAATGGTGAATGTAATTACACAGTATAGACCTGTGAGCACCTTTCCCCTGTTGATAAGAACTGAATTGACTCAATTCCTACAGCGTTTGGTCATGCTCCCCTGTTCCTGTGGACCTGACCAGGTCACTTAGTCTTCAACTGTTTAAATTTTTTTTTTTTCAGAAAGCAGAGACTCTGTCTTGTTCACTTCTGCATCTCAGTGGCTATACGGGTAACTACCATAAATATTTTTTGAGTAAATGAATCTGTAAAACATGTTCCATCCACTTCTCCACAGTGGTTAGAACAGGGTTTGCCAACCAGAGTGACCCATGGCATTGACAATTCCAACTAGTTACAGGTCTACTGCAATAGTGCTCCTCTCAGCCTTGGGACAGCAAGACCCACCACAGTTGGAACTCTGGGAGTATCTTTCCCCAGTAATAGTGTCTTATTCCATTAGCCCAATAACTACCCTAATATGCTCATTGTCTCTGCATGCCATGGCATGAAATAATTTGGAAAATATTTCTTTAAAGCAAGAGTGATAAACCCCAAATATGTCATTTATGGAGCCTGCTAAGAATGCTAGCTTATAACTTTAGCTCTGGCTTAGAAATCAAATGCAATAAGCATGGAAGCATTTGAAACAGATGCTGAATCATGACTGCATCAAACAGGAAACGGTAGTAGAGAATACAAATCCGTGGAATTATTAATATATTAAATAACTAATTTGGGTAATACAAATATTGGCCTCCGAAACATAGAATTAGGATGCCACACTTCTGCTTCTTGATTTTATCCCCCCCCAATCCTTCACCTTGTTATTCATCTCTCTGCCATGTTCCTTATTTGTTTTTAATTAGCAACTAGATTTCATTTCTCTTGGTTCTGTTTTAAGTGTGTGGATATTAATTCACATTGTCTTACAGTTTTAGTTTGTGACTTTTGTTTCACGGCACCATAGCTCCTTTTCTCCCATCTTTTATTTAAGAGGTTACCAAAGCACCAGGCATTTAGCTAAAGTCTAGAGGAAAAGAGCACAGTATGGCAGGGTCTATGTTTTGAGACGCTCGTATTATAAGAGGGGAAGACCATGCAATAAACACTGGATTAAAATAATAATAAAATTGCATAGTGTGTTAATGTGGTACTAAGTCTTCTAAGCAAGTTTTTGATTATTGTCTCATTTAATCCTCATGAAATATATATCTAAACCTTGTATGCAAACACAAATTTTTCAAGTTCTACCATAAGTATGCTGGACTTCTAAGTCAATTCCAAGGTAATGGCCAGTCTTAATAAATTGCTATCACTTTTTTCATTCTTATTACATGCATTCACTCACATTCACATCCCTGGTTTCTCTCTCATTTCAGATCCACAGATACTTACATAGATACTGTTGTATGTTTGTAAGGGTTTGTTATAGTTCAGGTATGGAATGTCTCCTATATCAAAGAGGTCAGAGAATATTGGGATACACCTCTCTGTGCAAAGTTTATGCCTATGAATTTCATACTTAATCTGACACAGTAATGAGATTAGATTCTCTTAGATCCCCATTCTGTAATACAACATATATATTCTTTCTCAGGTTTCATGTAATTTGCAAATTTGAGCTTCTTGTCTATAGCTCCATGGTATTGGGCAAAGCTCTACATTTTTCTACTTGTAATTCTAAGAATATCTGTCTCATAGGTCATTGTGATGATAAGGTTCTATTTGGGATTAGCACCATGCCTAACCTAGCAAAGAATAGGTGCTCAAATACAGTAGCTATTATTCTTAAAAAACAAACAATCTAGGGAAGAGAAAAAAACAATATTCTGTGCTTCATGAGTTAGTCAATTTATTGGTTATGATCATTGATGTGGTTGTTTAGGCACTTATGAATCTATTTCCCTGTATGATTGTCTATTATGTTTCACTTGTGACTGACGAATACCTTGCTAAATTCAGATAGATGGACGTAACCTACCTTTTTTGAATACTTATACAGGGGAGAATGTAGTCAGTCTGATCTGACTCATTCTGACTCATTATTCTTTTTTAATTTAATTCACTTTTATAATTGACACATAATGTTCATACATATTCATGTGTTACAGTATTGTAATTCAATACATGAATACAATGTGTAATGATTAAATCAGCATTATTAGCATTTCCATCTATTCAAATATTAACATTTCTACATCTTTGAAATCCTCAAACTCTTTTCTAGTTTTTTTCAAGATGTATGATTAATTGTTGTAGATCACAGTTGCCCTACTGTGCCGTACAGTGTAAGAACTACTACTCCAGCTGTGTTTTGGTACTCTTTGTACATTCTTTCCTTATCCTCTGTGTTAGCTTTTCTAGCCTCAACCGCCTCTATTCTACTCTCTAATTCTTTGTTAACAGTTTTAGCTTTCACAAATAAAGTAAGCACATTTCCATGCTGATTTATTTCACTCAACACTCTACAGTTCCATGTTGCTGCAAATGTCAGGATTTTATTTTTTATGGATGAATAATATTCCATACTACATATAAAAAAATCCTTTCATCTCTCCATGGACATCTTGGTTGATTCCATATCTTGACTATTATGAAAATTGGTGTAATAAACATGGAAGTGCACACATTTCTTGATATAATGATCTCATTTTCTTTGAATACATACGTAGCAGTGGCATTGTTGACGCGTATCATAGTTCTACTTTTAAATTTTCTGAGGAATTTCTATAATTGCTGCACTAATTTACGCTCCCATCAGCC
Source organism: Aplodontia rufa (assembly GCA_004027875.1). NCBI lineage: Eukaryota > Metazoa > Chordata > Mammalia > Rodentia > Aplodontiidae > Aplodontia > Aplodontia rufa. The sequence continues at coordinate 12,453 of PVKS010027828.1, forward strand.
ATATACTACAGGCCCTCTTTTTCAAGATGCTGCCATCCACACTAACATTATTTTTTTATAATAACCACTGCTGTTTTGATCTGTATTTCTCTAATGATTAATGATGTTGATCATTGTCTATATATTTGTTGGTTACCTGTATATCTTCTTTTGGGAATTGTCTGTTCAGATTATTTGTCTCGTTTTTAATTGAATTATTTGATCATTTATTTTTTACTGTTGAGTTGTTTGAGTTTCTGATCTATTCTGGTTTTTAACCCTTTGTCAGATGAATTGCTTGTAAAAATTTTTTTCCACTGTATGGATTATTTCTGTTCTCTATTGATTAGTTTATTTGCGGTGCAGAAATTCTTAGTTTTATATAATCCCATTTACCTAATTTTACTTTTATTGCCAGTGCTATTCAAGTCTTTTGACAGAACTCTTTGACAGAAGTCTTTGCCTATCTCAGTATCTGAAAGTGCTTCCCCTGTTTTCTTCTAGCTATTTCAGTTTTAAGTCTTATAATTAGATCCTTAATACAATTTGAGCGGATTTTTGCATAAGGTGTGAGGAGTAGGGGGTCTAGTTTTACTCCTGTGTACACATCCAGTTTATCAGTATCATTCTTTGTAGAGATTGTACTTTCTCCAATTTATGTTCCTGGCATTTTTGTCCAAGATCAGTTCGTTGTAAAGTCATAGATTAATTTCTGCATTTCCTTTCCTATTACATTGATTTTGGTGTCTGCTTTTATGGCACTATCTTGCTGATTTGATGACTGTATCTTTGTGATATATTGTGTTGAAGACAGGTTATGTAATGTTTTCAGCTTTGTTTGCCTGCCCTGCTGCTTTGCCTATTCTGGCTCTTTTGTGGTTCCATATGAATTCTGTGATAATTTTTTCTAGCTTTGTGAAGATGCTGTTATAGTTTAGATATGGGATGTCTTCCAAAGGCCCATGTGTTAAAGGCTTAGTCCTCAGCCTATGGGTCTATTGGGACGTAGTGGACGTAGAGGTGAGGCCTAGTAGGGGAAAGTTAGTTCATTGGGGTATTAACGCCCCACTCCCTTCCTGTCTCTCTTTTTGCTTCCTAATGCCATGATGTATGTAGTTTTCTGTGCCATGTGCTCCCCATCAGGCTGTACTGTTTTATCACAGGCCCAAAGGCATGGGGTTATGTGACCATGGACTGAAAACATGAGGCAAAAAAATCCATTACTCCATAAAAGTTGATTTATCTCAAACATATTTTGCAATAAAGAAAAGCTAACACAAATGCCATTGGTATTTAGGTGGGGATTACACTCAATGAATAGACTATTTTGGGAAATACACAATTTAAATAATATTAATTGTTCTAGTCCATGAGCATGGGATATTTTTTCCATTTTTTATTTGTATGTGTGTTCTTTTTATTTGTTCAACATAGTCTTACATATTGGAGGTAATCGTTGTAATATATTCATGCATACATGGATATTGACAAAGTAAGTTAAGGCTGATCCTAGACCTTTGTTCACTCCCTACTCTCATGTCTCCTCTGTATTACCTCCATGTTAGAGATAGAAATAAATGTATACATGTGTATTAATTTTCAAAATTTCTAAGTTTCTCTGCCTGCCTGTATATAGTTGGGCTTCTCATGGGAATCAAGAGTTCACCTCTGCTGAGTTTATTACTTAAGCAGAGCTAACTTTTATCCTGTCTTGGATTTTACTCTTTCACATATGAGAGAAAACATTAGGCCCTTAACTCTCTGAGTTTGGGATATTTCACTCTGCATAATTTTTTTCCATCTCCATCCATTTGGCTGCAAATGCCACAGTATTGTAATAGCAGAGTAGAATATAAATCTATATATCTCACAATTTTTGAATCCACTCATCCAGTGAGGGGCATCTGGGTTGGTTCCATAGTTTAAGCTATTGTAAATTGAGCTGCTATAAATATTGATGTAGCTGTGTCTCTGTAGTATGCCAATTCTAGCTCTTTTGGGAAAATACCCAGGAATGGGATAACTGGATCATAAGGTGTTTCCAAATCTAGTTTTTCGAGGAGTCTCCATACTGCTTTCCAGAGTGGCTATATGATCCTTATCTCTCACAATGCACAAAAATCAAATCAAAACTGATCAAAGAATTAGAAATTAAACCAACATCTTTACAATTTCTAGAAGACAAAATAGGATCAACACTCCAGGATATCAGTGTAGGCACCTTGTTCCTTAACAAGACTCTCATAGCACAAGAATTGAAACCAAGAATAAATGAGTGTGATGCCATTAAACTGAAAAGCTTCTGAATAGCTAAAGAACCAGTCAAAAGTGTCAAGACAGAAACCTCAGAATGGGAGAAAATCTTTGCCTGCTACACCTCCGAAGGAGGACTAATATCCAGAATATAAAAAGAACTCAAAAAACTGAACACCCAAACCACAAATAATCCAATCAATAAATGGACTAGGGAACTAAGCAGAAACTTCTCAATGGAGGAATTCCAAAAACCCAATAAATATATGAAAAAATGTTCTTCATCACTAGCAATCAGAGCAATGCATATCAAAACTTCACCAAGATTCCACCTCACTCCAGTGAGAGTGGCAAAAATGAAGAATACCAACAATAATAAATACTGGAAGGGTTGTGGGGGGAAAGGAACACTAACACACTATTAAATGGTGGGATGGGAAATTGTGTGTTCTTAATGATTTCTTTCATCAATGTTTTATAATTTTCTTTTATTTTCTTGGTTAAATTTATTTCTACCTAGATTTTTTCAGATATAGTATATAAGAATGTTTTTATTTTTCTTTCAGCCAAGTTGTTGCTGGTATATAAAAATAGTATTTTTTAGTATGTTGATTTTATATTCTGAAACTTTACTAAATTTATCAATTCTAACAGTTTTTCAGTGCTTTTCCCCCATTAAAAACTTAGGTTTAATAAAATAAATATAAATATGTAGTTATGAAATTTACATAAATTTAAATATAGTAAAGTCATGACATCCGAAAATAAGAATAATTCAACTTATTTTCCTTTTGGATATCCTTTCTTTCTTTCTCTTTCCTAAATCTTCAGACTAAAATTCCTTTACTATGCTAAATAGGAAAGGTGAAAGTGGGTCCATATCTTAGAGGGAATGCTTTCAACTTTTCCCCATTTAGCATGTTGATTGTGCTTTTCATATACAGGGTTTTTTTGTGTGTGTTCAGGTATGTTCTTTTTATTCCTAATTGTTTAAGGTTTTCACCAGGATAGAGTGAGGGTTCTATTGAATGCTTCTTCAGTATCCATTATATTATCGTGTAGTTTTAACTTTTAATCTGTTAGTGTATTGTATAAGAATTATTTATTTGCTTATATCAAAACATCTTTGCATACTTTGTATAAATTCCACTTGATCATGATGTTTAATCTTTTCTAGGTGCTTTTAGATTTGATTTATTAATATTTTATTGAGAATTTTTTGCATCTGTGTTCCTTAAGAATATTCATGTATCAGTATTTTTCTTTTTTCTTTTGTTATACCTTTGTCTTGTTTTTGTATCAGGGGTATTTTTTAGGATGTTTTGCAAATTTCCTTTCTTTTCACTCTTGTTAGATAGTTTGAGAATTGGTATTTTACTTTTAATGTTTTGTAGACTTTCCCAGGAAAGTCCTCAGGTCCTGGAATTTCTTTGCTGGGAGACATTTTATTATTGATTCAACCTTGTCATTTGTTATTGTTTTGGGGGCATTCTATTTGTTTATGGTTCAATTTTGGTAAGTTATATGTGTCCAGAAATCTATCCATAGCAATTTCATTTCCCAGTACCTCCCTTTGCCTCCTGCTCCTCCCTTTCCTGATCCCCTTTCTCAACCTGATTAGCTCATTTCTATTTTCATGAGTTCCTTCTTATTTTTTCTCTATAGCTTCCACCTCTCAGAAAGAACACATGACCCTTGATTTTCTAAGCCTGGCTTACTTCACTTAACATGATTTCTTGAGTTCCATTCATTTTTCTATAAATTACATATTTTTGTTCTTTATTTCCCGCCCACTGTTGGTTTCCATTTGTGTGGAATATTTTTTCCCATTGGTTACTTTTAATCCATGTGAATTTTTTTTTTGTAAAGAGAAAGAGAAAGGGAAGAGAGAATAAATTTTATTTAGTTTTTTCATGTGGTTTTCATTGCTCCTGAGACATTGTTGTGTACATGGTGCTGGAGTTTGAACTCGCGTACTTACACAAGGCAGTCGAACACCGTAACTGCTGAGCCACCACTGCAGCCAAGTCTATGTGTGTGGTTACTGACGTGTTTCTTAAGGCAACAAACAATTTTGAACCTTCTTATTATTTTACCTGTTTAGTCACTCCACACTTCTTTCTTTTTAAGACAGAGGGACAGTGAGTGAGAGGGAAAGAGAGATTCATTTTTATTTAGTTTTCATGTGGCTTTTTTTTGCTCTGACATTTCATTGTGCACATGGTGCTGGGGTTTGAACCTGCACTCTTTTGTGTGCCAGGTAAGCACCACAACCTCTGAACCACTGCTCCAGCCTCACTCTATACCTTTTGATTGGATATTTAATCCTTTTACATTTAAGAATGTTATTAATAAGAATTTACTTCTGCCATTTTGTTGCTTTCTGAATGTTTGTTCTTTGCTCCTTTTCATATTTCTTATTGCTTATTTTTGTATTGTGGAATTTTTTACTGAGAGGGTTTTATTATTTTCTCTTTTGTATGTCTGCTTTGAAATTGAGCTTTATTCTTTCATATACTTTCATGATGATAGTTATCATTCATTCACTTCCAGATGTAAGACTCCTTCAAGTATTTCTTGTAGAAGTGGTCTTGAGAAGATATATTCCCCCGTTTTGCTTGTCTTGGGACATTTCTGTTTTTTCTTAATTTATAAAGGGTAGCTTTGCTTACAATACAATTCTTGACTGGCAGATTTTTTTTTTCTTTTGGAACTTGAAAAAGTCTTTCTATTTCTTCTTGGCCTGTAAGATTTCTGCTGAAAAATCAGCTGTTAGTCATGTAGGATGTTGGTGTTTTGGGGCTGCATTGGCTTTGATTATAGTTGGTGCCATTGTGTAGTCTTTCTAAAGTTTTTTGGATATTGTGGATGGTGGAAGAAGTGGGAGTAAGGTCCATATGCTTATTCTGGAGTGTAAAGATTAGGGGTGCAGAGCTCATGCTCAATCCTTACAGTGGCCTTAGGGCAGGTGTGACAGTGACAAGGACATGGAGCAAATGCCCTTATTTAATTGAAAACAGATGAAGACAACCAGGAAGAGATATAGGGAATTGGCCCAAAGTCACAGGAGCAAGAACCCCAGGGTTTCAGATCTTGGTGGCATCACACACACAGTAATATGATGACGCTTCAATTCCTTGTAGTGCAGGGCACTGCATGGGCTTGAATATTGGAGTAATGGTTGCATTTCTGGCTCTGATTGGATTTGCAAGTCTATCTCTTTAAGATATTTTGGTGTAATATCTTTGGAGTCCCAGAGACAGGAATATTTAATGATTTATGTCAATTTGGGCTGTGCAAATTCTGATAGAGAGAGGCTCCTTTCTCGTGATGACACTATGTTGCAGCAGCCTGTCCTCCTAATTGAGGAGGAGAGCAGATTACATATTGTGAGCTTCTTCTGCTGAAGCAAAGTTAGCATGGGTACTCCAGATAACTCTCTAATTGGGCTACAAGCATGTGGATGACCGTGGAGTTCTTCTGTAGCTAATATTGCCTGTGTCAGGTATCCACAGTGATACTATCCACAGGGATTCGTCTGTTTGTTTTTTCCACTGCAGTGAGATGTCCTACCCCGCCCCTACCCCGCTTCACCCCCAACCTCTCATGTTAGAGCTTGATGGGGATTATGGCTACCAGTGTGCTTTGTTCTGCTATCCCAGATCTCCAAATCTCATGGGCTTACCGTGTTTCCCTGGCTGAATTTCAGAGCTGTCTTTCAGCTACTCATCTCAAGATGCGTTTAATCACTTGTTTTATTTCTCCTATGTGGAGGAGGAGGTGAGTGTTGGGTGCCTCTATTGAACCATCTTAGAATCTGACTTTTAAAAAATTCATCCTAGCTCCTACTGATTTGCACTTCCATTTCTAAATGTTCATAAACCACATGTTTCATAGTATATTATTGAAATCTGATTAAAATTAACCATATTATGTTCAAAAATCTAAAGTTTGTGAATAGGTAATTACAGTCCTTTTTAAAAAGAACTACCACTGTCTGCAGCTTTGTGACAATAAGCCTATCTCTCCAAGAGGTTCATCACTGTTGAAAACAGCAAAAATTTCAAATTCAAGTTTCACATCTCTCTTTGCCCTCTGACCCCTGCAATGCAGATTCATTTAACTTAGCTGTGCACTTTCCTATAATTCATTTCAACTGTCCACAATGGGAAATTCCTTTTAGATCATGCTCTTTTTCTTACTGTCATGGTCATTTTTAGCACATAAAAATTATATGTATATATATATAATTATATGTATATATAAATAAATATATGTAAATATGGGCATAATTTTTTACTAAAATATTAAAATAACATAAGGGCCAAAATCTCCGATTGATTTTATTACCCATGTTCTGAAATCTGTATACATGCATGCGAGGTTATAAATGTTATTCACTGCTAGTTCCCAATTGGTTTCGTGTGTGAATCACCAAGCACCACCTACACTTTGTTCTCATATCAGGCCAGCAGTCTTCCATAATAGCTGTTTCGTAGGTTTATCTCTACACTTTTTTCCTTTCTCTTCTACATTCAATTTAGTAGATTGATTGTGCCAGCGACAGCTTCGATAAATGTATTCTTCTCTGATCTTATGAAAATCTTTCCTGCTTAGCTTGTTAAGGCTTTATTTTATACATACTTATTTTTATACAAGATAAGAAATGGTCGAATATTAGAGTAAATAATTATTTTGTTTATTAAGAGAACAGAAAAATTATTTCTATTCCTTAGCAGTTCTGAATATTTTGTGCTCCTTACAAAACATTGTTTTCAAAGTTCTTTGGACTTTTGTTAGCTAAATCACAAAATTCTTTCTTATATAACTTGACCTCAGTAGGCCTCATCAAATCTGCAGGGGGAAGGGCGATAATGCCAATCTCTGTCTGCCTAGCCTGGGTGCTACTAACATAGCCCAACTGTAGTATTTAATTGTACAGGGAACTTGCTTGCCAAGTTAAACAAATATTTGAGAGCTAATTGAGAGAAAATACATGATAACCCAAAGAAATCCAATTTTTTTAGAGTAAAAGTTTATTTGGGGGCTCACAGTTTTGGAGGTTTTATTTTATTTTATTTTAAATTTTTTTTCGATAAACATGGTCTTACAACTAGGAGGGGTTCATCATCAAACAATCAAGAACAAAAGTGTAATGACAGAGGAAGGAAGGATTAGGACGACTTTATCACGCGTATTAGACTTTGCGTGGTTTATTTTTTGCTCTTATCCTTTCAGGTGAACTGCAGTTCTGAATGACTATAATTACCCTTCGTTATTATCTTCTGTCTGTATTATAACCTTCACCTCTGTGTTTGTACTCTGCCCTCCATCCTAGCTTATAGATGGAGCAGGTGAAGTGCCATTCGTTGTTGCTTTGATGTCTGGAATATGACCTTTCTCTTTCCTTTAATTTTAAAATGATTTAACTAGAGCTTCAGCTACAAAACTCAGTGTATGAGCATGTATGACTTATAGGCAACTCAGACAGAAATGAAAGAATGAAAAAAGAAATGCTATCTAGGCATCCTTTTCTCTTAGAAAATCTGGAACCAGTTCTTTTGAGTGAAAATTAAAGAGTCAATAGATTGTAAATTTTACTATCTATACTCATAAATATCCTGCTTTTAATTCAGTTTCCTGACTTGAATTAAATCCCTTTCTTTTTACCTTTAGTAGCATACTAATACTCTTTTGGTCCTCTGCTCCCTGACAAATATTGTCCCATTTTTGTAATAGCACCCTGAATTCTCTTTAGGAAAGTATCACTTTCCAATTCTCCCAGTGTGTGGGATTAAGATGGATCTTGGACAGGAGAAAGGTTTCTCTCTTGTCATAGGTTTTGGTGCATGGATGGACACTTAACCCAAGTTAGTCTGTTTAGAACTAGTCCAGGGGGTTTCTGAGAGAAAGACCAGAAAAGGACTTTCTTTCTAAAGTAATTACTGAGAAAAAAATATAATTATGTTCATTTGGGGAGGAAGTGAAAATATGCAGTCTAAGAATGAAGCCCATATGAACGAAGCGTAGTAAGATGTGCTGGTCAGATTTCCGCTTCTATAACGAATACCGGAGACAATCAACTTACGCAGCTAAAATGTTTATGTTGACACATTTTTTGCTTTTGGACCTGTGGTGATGTGACACATCTTGGTGGGGAGTTTGTAGTGGGACAAAGCTCCTCACATCCTGTCTGGGGAGTGAAAAAGAAAAAACAGACTGTGGTCCCACAATCTCCTTTAAGGGCATGTCCCCACTGTCCCAAAACTGCCTACAGGGCCCCAACTATTAAGGGTTTCTCCACATCCCAATTGTACCAGGATGGGGAGCAAGACTCAAACACATGGGCCTTTGTGTGACACTCAAGATCCAAACCATAACACAAAATATGGAACGAACAGGTCTCAGTTCTGATAACAACTTCTGAGCACCTGTAATCAGCTGCTTCTCAAGTTAATTCTCCAAAGAAGAACCTTTTCAGCAACATAAAATATTGAAGCCTATTTTGGGTTAGTTCTATGGAGATGGAAATCTTCCTTTGTCTTATAATTGAAAGAGTTCCGCCTAAAATATCGTTCTCCTAAAACATCTTTTCAGTTCCTTAGAACTGAAAGCCTATCATTTAACTTTTGTGTGCTCCAATTTGAAAAGTGAAATTGTAGAGTTTTCTGTCTCTATTGCCCCTTTTCATTAACTCCATGCACATCACACTTTTGCTGTTATTGTTTTTAGTTTTCTATGGTATTCTCTGTGCCCTGAAAGGTGATTGACACTGTAGCAGGCAGTCCCCGCTTTTTCTATATTTTTCATACAAACACTTCCCACTCACAGAGCATTCTAGGTCATTATGCATCTACTAGCAGTTATTTGTATCATGCTGATTTACATACACTTTCACATTATGCATCTACTAGCAGTTATTTGTATCATGCTGATTTACATACACTTTCACAGATATATGATTGTTCACTCATTTGACTCTTACCTTGAAACTTACTGGAAAGGTAAAAGACTTGTGAAATTAATATCTTTATTATGGGTAAGAGGAAATCTAGAAACTCAGGGTCCTAAATATCAAGGGATGGCTTTCCTATCTCCTAAGATTAGCATCAGAACATGGAATTTTATTTCACTAAGAATTATTTTATCATATAAGGGAATTATATTATATGGATATATCTTTTAAAATATAAATTGTATCATTTACTCAACTATTAATTAATTATTATTAATAACAAAAGGAGGTCTTATAATCGTTAGAACTTTTATTAGTTCTTCTCTTTTAGGGTCAGAATTCCAGGATAATTCTATTCACACTTCCCTTGGGACATATTCCTTTCTTTTCTCTTCTGTATCTCCTCCTCTTCCTCTTCCCTCTCCCCCTCCCTCCTCTTCTTCCTATGTGGTTTAACAAAGGGGTGCTTCCTTCAGTTGCTTATAAAAAGACAAATGTGTTCCTTTTAAAAATTGATGTTTGCACTATCAATAAAAGCAGCATTTTTCCTATTCATGTCTTCTAATTTTCTGTAATTTAGCTCTCAATGAACTGTTATCATATACAAACAGCCTGTACCCTTGAGATACCCTGGAATGAAGATAATTTGTACACATTGTGGTTGTTCATGGCGGATTTCGTGTATGACACTGATTCTTTACAATGCATTGAAGATAATGATGACTGGGGACACCAAGCAAAACCCGCTATAGCTAGGAAATTGTTTCGAGGTTCATGGTATTTCTTTGGGTCTCTCTTGGAAAAGGCAGGCTGTATTAGTAACAAACATTTGCTATTGAAATATCAAATAATCATATGATATCAACCTTCAAAGAAACATATTTAACTACTTACTCAAAATACATTCTGAACATTCCCTCTAAGTGGAAATATATAATTTTTAATATCCTGGAGCAGTTTGTCAAGGTGATTTAAGGCTAAGGAAATGTTAAGAAAACTATTTTTTTTTAAATTAATCATCTTTCCATTGTATGCAAATTAGGAGAGCATATGAAGTCCAGAAAACAATAAAGAAGAAAAATTAATTGAGATGAATAAGGAGGAAAATACAATGAGCTTGTGACAAAACATCTTTATTAAATTTTACCACATGGAGTCCCTTGTGGGAAAAAGTTTGAGTAGGAATCCAAGGATAAAGGAAATAGAAACATGTCCTCTCTCTCTTCAATCTCTGTTAGGTCACTATTCTGGGCCGTGCTGATCCCTCTTCAGAACTGTAGGAATTGTACCCTCAGCTGCTGAGAAATACTGATTACTGACAGTAATCAGTCTTCTCCAGAAACCCTCCTAGGCTGGAAAGGGTTGCCTCAAAGAGCTGCTATATTCAATGACAGATGGATTCCTGAGTCTAGAGGCCCAGCTTGCTTGTAGAGATAGCTGAAACCTTGGACAGTAGCGACTGAATTTCTATCAGCCTGATTCTTCTCCTTTATTCCTCTACAGCTGCTGATCCTGAGAGTGTCCCCAAGTAAACTTAACTTCAAATCCCACCTCAAGGTGTGCTTTCCATAGAATCCATATTCCTTTTTTTTTCTCCTTCAGAGACAGAGGGACAGTGAGAGACAGAGAGAGAGAGAGAATGAATTTTGGTTTAGTTTCTCCTGTGGCTTTCCTTGCTCTGACACTTTTTTGATGTGTGCATGGTGCTGGGGTTTGAACCTATTACCTTGCGCATACCAGGCAAGCGCCATAACTGCTGAGCCACTGCTCCAGCCCCAGATGTACTCTTTGAATATGAATGAGAAATGGGGCCTTGAAGTCGAGAGTCACTCAGAGAATGTCAGCTGGGCCTGAGGATTTCTCCAGTTTTTCCAAGGCAATACTTGATATGATTACAGTATTGAAATGGAAAGAAACAAATACATAAGACAGAGAAGAACCCCATTGATCATTTTACCATGAAAAATACACATGGGCACACAAAGTGTGTCTTTGGCCCCTGAAGTTGGTTATGTGATAGTAACTGGGCTTCATGAAATATGACTTTATTTAAGAATATTCCAGCTCAACAAAACAAATTATGTAGTACAGAAAATATTCATGTCATTCTGGTGCTTAAAACCCTTAGATGGTTTCCCATCATTCTTAGATTACAATCTAACCTCTCCTAAGATAATTTTATTCCTAACCACAATTTCTCTCTCATTTCCTTCCACTAATAACTTGCTTGGTAAAATGTATACTACATTTATTTACATTTTCAGGAATTCACCAAATCCCTTAGAACACAAAGCACAACATTCTTTAAAGATGTTTTCCCTTGGCTAGCATCTCCATTCCACATCCCATTTGTCATTTCAGCTTTCATTTTACATTCATGACTTCTGTGAAAAGTCCTTCTGTTTGACTACAATAAGACTATCTTTTAGCACTTAAGCCCCCATTGAGGTACATGTGTCGGTTGTAATCAAACAGCCACGTGTAAAGTTTTACATACAGGAGATAGAAGATTAGGATTAAGGGTCCTGTATTTTCCTTCATATGCAGAAGTCAGAGTGGAAAAAGGAAAATAAAATTTAGTGTGGATCTCCTAAAAGTCAAAGGCAGGTCAATAGAGGCAAGGGACCAAGGAATGGAAGGTTGTAGGGGAAGAGAGAAATGCTGGGAAGTGATATTGGCCAAGTTATATTGCCTTATTGTGTGCACGTGCATATGCAATAAGAAATCCCATCAATATGTGCAACTATAGTGCATGAATAAAAAATGTATGGAAGAAAAAACAAAGGTGTTGGTTGATGTAGTTAAATGGGTTGAATATAGTCTTATTTACCCCTGTGGCTTCAGTATTTAACTCTAGACTTGGCACATATTAAACATGAGTTAAAATCATAAAAAAAATTCTTTACCCTTTCCACCTCTCTTCATTCATAACAAAAGTATTTTCATTCACTTTTCCTGCTAAAACACATACATACATCATCTTCAAATTCAGGTTCATATTAACATTTTATCTTAGAGTACAATACCTCTCTAAGTTGACTTATATAATTCTGTTTCAATTTGGAATAAGCACTCTATTTCCAAGATTTTTGGATATGCCTCACAGTTTTCTCTAGTCACATGAGTACCTACTAATTTCCAAAATATTTGGAAAATTATATTTAATAATTGTTTTTCTACTCTACATAATGCTTCAATGAGCATGTGCCATCAGAATTTTTAGTTGAGTTTCTTTCCTAGTATAGATCAAACAAATGCTTATCAGAAGTGTGTAATGCCTTTCTTGCTGAAATTTAAAGTAATACTAAACATAATTTAAGTTTGGTGATAATAGATATTTAATTTTAAAAAATATTCTGAATTCTGTGAGTTGTCATTTTATTGTGAAGACATATATAAGCAAATCCATTACTAACCTAGGAAGTAAGGGTGGCTAACTGGGTTTGGTTTCCTTCAGTCTTTCAGGAAATGACAAAATGTTCAACCTTTTGAGAGAACTCAACTTTATGTTCCTGTATTCAATGCTGACACTGCTAGGAATGAATCGTTAAATGTGAGAAGAAGGTTAGAAAGAAAAATGTTTAACCAACTGTCCTTTCCCAGAGCTACAGTTAGAAACACTATTTTTGAATATATAGAATATATTTCGTTAGCTAGGATATATGACCAACAATATTTTTACCAATGGTTGAAATTCACTTATGAGAGCCTTTGTTTGTTTGTTTGTTTGTTTTTTGTTCTGCTGGAATCAAAGTTTGGTGACTGGAATGGAATACAGAGGAAATAGGGGAATGAGCTGAATAGTTGACAAAATGAGATATTTTTTGTAATGTGAAGTGATGGAGTTCATTACATAGCTCAATATGAGGAATAACAATGGGAGAAACTATTTCATCCCTCATACATTTCTAAATTTTTTTTGCATGAAATAATAAATTTAACTACATATAATTCAACTGAAAAGGGCATTCAATTAATTCTGTCTTGGAAAAAATGTAAAAGACTTAAAGGCCATTATATTTAGATATGCACATAGTTCATATTGTTAATGAAGGGCTTAATCCTGGAATGTGCAGTCATGTCCATATATTTTGCATTAGACAATGAGGAATGATGCTTGTGGTGATTTATTTAATTTTTAAGAAATAGTTTTGAGGGGGCTGGAGCGGTGGCTTGGTGGTTACAGCGCTGGCCTGGCAAGCCCAAGTATGCTAGTTCAAACCCCAGCACCATGTACACAACTAAGTGTCCGAGGAATGAAAGGGACATGAAAAACTAAATAAAGATGATTTTCTCTTTCCCTTTCTCTCTCACTGTCCCCTCTTTCTTAAAAAAAAAAAAAAAGAAAGAAAGAAAAGAAAGAAAGAAAAAGAAAAAAAAATAGTTTTGAGTGGCTGGAGTGGAGTGCTTGCCTGGCATTTGCCATGATCATGGACCCAGGTTCCAACTCCAGCACCATATCCATAACTAAATGTAAGAAAAACAAAAGCCAGATGAAAATATAAATAAAATTGATTCTCTTTTTCTCTCTCTCCCTTTAAACAAACAAACAAACAAACAACAAAGAAAAGAGAGAGAGTTTTGAATGCCTGACAGTATCCAAGTAATAGGATAAACATTTTGGAATGAATAGTACTTAAAATATTTAAAATACATACAACCTCCTTTGGCCCTTTTTTTTTTTTTTCTACTTTTCAAAGGGAGATCACTAAAGGAAACGGATCAGGGGTAAGAAGAGTTGGGGGGGAATGCTGAAAGAAAGGGATATTGGCCAAATCATATTGTTACATTGTATGCATGTATGAATATATAATAACAAACCCATCAATATGTACAACTATAACACACAATAAAAATTTTAAAATTAACATATCTGTGTTGATGAAGCTAGAATCTAGGGAAGATACAGACATGAGAAAATCAATTTAAGTTTTGAAAATCAGATAAACTTCCATTCACATAAGCACTATATGGAAAGTTACATGACTAATAATGTGTAATAGGAGCATTAAGATATCACCTTACACAGTCAGAATGTCAAAGATGAAGAAAATAAACAACAATAGATGCTGGAGGGGCTGTGGAGAGATAGGCACACTAACACACTGTTGGTGGAGCTGCAGACTGGTACAGCCCCTCTGGAAAGCAGTATGGAGAATCCTTAAGAAATTAGGGATGACTCCACCATACGACCCTGCTATTCCACTCCTGAGTATCTTTCCAGGGGACTTAGAATC